>JAKELL010000749.1:0-11027 GCA_021524915.1 Lactarius akahatsu | reverse complement strand
CCCCCGCGCCCATCATCCAAAGTCAACACCAGTGCTGGTCCAGCACGGCGTTAAAAAGGGGATACTGTCACGAACCTAGAACTTGGGTCGTGACTCGGGCGTCTAAGACCGGTCCGCACCGGCCGGTCTTATCTAATCACCTTCCTAAAGGGGAAATCCGAAATCGGAGTTTGAATTTCGTACTCCGACGATCACGTGACTCATCACGTGATCTCCCATCGTTTATCAAGCCACCTGACGACTGAGAGTCGTACCATTCCTTGGATTTACTGATTGGACTGCGGAGCAGTCAAATCACTATGACCAACTCGACTGCAGTGCAGTCGTACCACTCCTACAATTATTCTGATTGGACTGCGGAGCAGTCACGTCATATGGCGTCATCGACTGCGGAGCAGTCGTACGACACTATCTTGATTTTCCCATTGGACACTATATTTAGATGTTACCGGAAGGTTCCATTCCGCAGTATTCCGCAGTACCCGTGGGCAGACCTTAAGCCTGCCCTAAACTTACGCACAGACCATCCCTCTGGGTATATAAGCCAGCGCAATAGAACGGACAGTCCCTCAGACTGTCCACTTGTGACATCCTCCTTTGCCTCTTCCCCCTCCCGAGCACTAGTGCCCCTTCAGCTGTCAAGCACGACTTGCCACTAAGCGCCACTTTCCCTGAGCCGTCGCGCCAGTTCTGACGGTTGAGCCAAAGCGTTCCATCACAGTAGTCCCTGTGCCCCGCTCCCGTTCTCCACCACCCCCGGTCTTCTGAACCCGTCGTGCCTCCCTGTCGAGTGACAGTGAGTCATCACAACCTTCATATCTCACCACAGTCACCAGTTCACTGTGAGTATGATCCCTTCATGTGTGCTGTTCATCAGGGGACACCCTGGTCCTGCGAAGGTACAGTCAGTTGTTCGAGTATGAGTTGCACCGGTGGGCGCGAAGGAATCTTAGAGACAATGGGAGTGGGCGTCATGGTGTGCAAGAGAAGGAAAGGGATGTGTGATTCGGGTTTGTAGGGTGTCTCTTTATATCTTTCGTCCAGCCCCTTCGGCGGTTGGGTTATGCTGATAGAAGTTGGCAATAAGGTCAGGTGCATGTTGAACATTCTCGAGTGGTTCCCATGAGCTATCGCTCATGGGGAACCCCTTCCATTGGACCAGGAACTGGAGCTTGCGCCCTCGGCCATAGAATCTCGATCCGAGGATTTGCTCCACTTCGAACTCCTCTTCTCCATCGATAAGGTCAGGAGGAGGTCGCGTGAAGTTTGCCCCATGCAGTTCCATCTCCTTATATGGGGTGAGGAGGTTGGCATGGAACACGGGGTGGATCTTCCATGACTTCGGGAGTTCTAATTCGTAAGATACTGTTGAAAGGGCCTTCTTGATGCAGAACAGCCCATGACGTTTAGGGGCTAGTTTGGACGTGGGGTAGAATGTTTTAAGGTTCGTCCCTTCTAACCACACTTGCACCTCTTCTTGGTAAGGGATGAAGCAGGTATGCCCTCTCTTCGCCATGAGTTCCTGGGCATGTTTGATACAATCCTGTGCGTGTTGTCGGAAATTGCCCATATCTTTCAAACGCTGATCGACTGATGGAGAGGTCGTGGGTTTTGGGGTCCAAGTAGTACGTGGTTCCCATCCCACGATGAGCGAGAAAGGGGAATGTTTTGTTGTCGCGTTAGGCCACACGTTATGTGCGAACTGTGCCACTGGGAGGGCCTCTGCCCAGTTATCCTGCTGCATGTTGCTCCAATGGCACAAGTATTGCTCCAGCCATTGGTTGGTTCGTTCTGACTGCCCATCTGTCTTGGGGTGGTATGCCGCCAGATATTCTGCCTAATTCTGAGAACTTGGCAGAGTTGTGTCATGAATGCTGACGTAAATCGGGGGTCTCGATCGGTGATCAGTTTTCGGGGTATGCCGCAATGGGGGTAGACGTGGTGAAGGATAGTCTCTGGCTACAGCCCTCCACGGTGATTGTGTTGCAGTCGTTGCATGGGATGAAGCATGCTGCCTTGGAACAGTCGTGGTCGGTGATGTGAGTATCGAATCATATCCTTGTGATGGTGGTAGTTTTGTGATGAAGTCC
The DNA here is from genome assembly GCA_021524915.1 of Lactarius akahatsu. Classification (NCBI taxonomy): domain Eukaryota; kingdom Fungi; phylum Basidiomycota; class Agaricomycetes; order Russulales; family Russulaceae; genus Lactarius; species Lactarius akahatsu. The sequence continues at coordinate 8,937 of JAKELL010000749.1, read as the reverse complement.
ATGGCTACGACTTCGAAGGGTTCTGCGTCTGGGTCGGTTGTGATAGGGAAAAGGTGTGGTTTTTGTCAGTGGGGGTTTATTTTGTTGGCTTGACATACAGCGCAACCCTTAACGTATTCTTCAACGTCTTTGCGCATGCTGGGCCACCAGTAGTCTCGTCGTAAGAGTTCGTAAGTGTTTGTGATTCTGGGGTGTCCCATAGCGGGTGTGTTTGTGGAAAAAGGTGATTACCCCCCTGTTTAAGATCGTTATCCCTGATGACGACAAGGGCCTCCCCTTTCCACCATATCCTCCGTGCTTTTTCAGATTGTGCGGCTTGACCCAGCGCAGTACTTGTGACTCGTCGAGGTTCTGCGTGATTTGGGTGTTGAGACGCGACTGATTTAAGTCACATGTCTCGTGGATATGATTGAGTCATCCCATTTACTAATACGGTATCTGTCCCTTATGGACTAATTCGGACTTGGCCGGACTCTTACGGACCGCTTTTGTTTATCTTTATTGTTAGAGTCACGTGTAGACTCTTATTGTTCTTCATAGTTAAGATACCGGTATTGTCTTGCTTTAGGCAGCTATTGTTCTCTGCCCTCCAATGGCATTTCTCCCTCTGGCGCACAGACCACCTGTATTGTGTTTGGATCACCTGTGCGCACAGACCATTCTTAGCTAAGTGTCCTGTATATTAAGGACTGCTGTTTTCGCCTCTACACTTCAGAGTTCCTTCACCCTCTGAAGTGTAAGTCCCTTCTCTCTTACCCTACACTACCTTTTACTCACAGACGTCTTAGTACTTGTCTTTAGGTGTGTAGTAGTATTGGTATAGAGTTCCTTCACCCTCTGAAGTTACTTGTCTTTAGCTCCTTGCTATTAACGCTTCGCTCGTTAGTTCTGCGCTTCAACAGGTTATGGGCCCTGACGCCTAATAACTAACTTGCGTTATACCTACAGATCTACTCTTGTGTCACCTTGCTCTCTCAGCCGACCACAATTTTTTTGTCATCTTCCACATCTTCAGTGAGCATCCTCTATCCCCTACCTTTCCGACACATCCTTTCTCGTCCACCATGACTCCGTCATGTGCCATTCTGGCTAGCCTCTTAAGGAGGTTCTCGTGAAAGGTCTTTATGACCTTAAACTCCTCTGTGCGCACTATCCTAGTATATTTTCTATACCCGGTCTTCGTCCGGAAGTGCTTTCATAGGCCAATAGGGGAAGACCCTTGCGGTTATAGGCCTTTCTAATGGTTGGGTGATACTCGGTTAATACCTGGGTCACTTTAAGGGGTGTGAAGGCCTGGTTAATAGTCAAACCCAGAAGTCCTTCCCTCTGACACAACTAGGAAACGCTACTATACTATAATGGTATTTACACAGTAGCTATGACTAGACCTCTGCCAGGAGAAGCATTCGCTCCCTTTGTGCAGGATTCGCTGCATGGCATGTATCACTAGTCTAGCTACTTAGTACCAAGACCCTTAATGGTCTGTTCTAGAGACTCCACAGACGACAGTCACAATTGTTATGGGAGTTGATCCCTATCATTGTCTCTGGAATTCGCTGTTGGCTCCTCTCTAGGGTACTACCCTTTACTGTGCATCTTAGTCGCCCCAGTCTACTTGGCCCTAAAGGTTAGAGATGGCCTTGAAGCGTCCTTCGCCGGACAATGCTTCTATGAGCCCTTCTTGCTAGACCCTGATAAAGCTGTATGATATGACCACTCGCCCTCCTAGGGTCTCAGAAGATCACAGTACAAGGCAGCCATCATAAAAATGATTCCACTACTATAATACTTCCAAGTCGCACAAACTTGAGGCATGACACTCTACTGTGTTATGGAGTGATAGCGCTCTTATGGCTGGACCTTTACTTTCCTAAACAAGATCTGGGCTGGTTCTGACTGCTCCTCGGAACCAGATATACAAACATCTCAAATGGCTTCGCCCACCTTCCACCTCTCCTTCCCACCTACCCTCGTCCTTTCCAAGTTGGATGGAACAAACTGGCAAACATGGGGAGCGACCTTCACGTCGCTCATGCTGATGAATGGGGTGAAAAGGCACCTTTCCCACTCCCAGCCTGCCTTTGTTCCACACCACCCTGCCCCTGCAGCAGGAGTTGTTGGTGCCCCTACGGGACCAACAGACGAAGGGTTGGCCATCTTGGCCTTGTGGGAGAAGCAGGAAGAGGTCATCACCGGCCTCCTATACCTCTCAGTCACATCAGAGGTTTTATCTGGCATTGTGTCAGAGACGGTGTTCCCAACCGTCCATGACAAATTTTCCCACTTAGATCACCTCTATGGTCAGGTTGGCTCCATGGCCACCTTCAACTTATGGGTGGGCTTGGCCAATACCAAGCTTCAGGAAGGTAGCCCCTTCCAACCTCAACTCCAGAAAATGTTGGACGCGAGGAACACCCTTGTGGAGCAAGGGATGCCCGTCTCGGACATGCAAATGTCCTTCATATTGTTAGACGCGCTACCCCCCTCCTACAGCACCATAGCAGGCACCATCCTCGCCTCTGGCCCCCCTGCCAACCTACAACCTCAGGACCTAATTAACAGGTTCATTAATGAGGAATCACGCATCGCTGGTCCCCCGGCATCTTATAATAAGATAGCCCCCGTCAAGAAAAATTCGCCTCCGCACGATCATGCGTTGCAGGCATCGGGCAGCTCTGTGTCTCCAGACATAATCTGCCACTACTGCAAAAAGTCTGGCCATAAAAAGCCAGACTGCTACAAACTCAAACGGGACCAGGAGAACGCAAAGAAAGGAAGGGCTGGGCAACGTGGGAAAGCTGCCCAAAACACAATAACTGAGGCCCCGGACTCACTTCCAGGGAACAGGTTTGCTGCAGCCAATAGCATACCTGTACCAAAGAGCCGCCTATTTACTATAGTTAATGGCTCTGGCAAAATAGAAGAGGTACATGAAGTACCTCAGGTCTCCCTTTACATGATGAGTGCCAACCACACTCAGATAGCATCAAGATGGATGATGGATAGTGGAGCATCAGCACATTTTACTCCACACCTTGAAGACTACGACTCCTACACACCGCATGAAGGAGTAGAAGTGCTTCTAGGTGACAACTCTCTGCTCAAGAGCGTTGGTACTGGTACGGTTACAATCCGAACCAACAGAGGTTATGACCTCAAAATATCAAATGTGCTACATCTCCCCAACACACACTCACGCATACTATCCACGCCTGCTCTAACACAAAAAGGCGCCATCATCAGTTTCGACTCAACATCTTTTGCTATAAGATTCAATGGAGAGACCATAGCGGAAGGACACAAGGCCTCAGGCCTATATTGGCTTGACGGACAACATATGAACTCAGTCCGAGCACCTGCATCTGCTAGCCTTGATATCTGGCATCAGCGCATGGGACATATGTCCAGAGACGCGCTCAAAAGATATGCTCAGGAGTCTGTAAAAGGACTCCATATAAATAACTCACCAGTAGACGATAAGTTGTGCCATGGCTGTGAGACTGGCAAATCAACGCGTCTACCCTTTCCACCTTCCTCAAAACGCGCACAAGAACCCCTTGAAGTCGTTCACAGTGACCTTGTTGGCCCCATGCAGAGCCAATCAATACAAGGAAACAAGTACTTCGCCACGTTCATAGATGACTTCTCCAAAGCAGCAGTCGTTGTCTTCATGAAATCAAAGGACCAGTTTAAGGATGCCTTTCTACACTACAAGGCATGGGCTGAAAAACAACTAAATAAGCCCATCAAAACCTTACACTCGGACCGTGGTGGCGAGTACGTCAATAACGACTTAAAGCACATACTTCTGGAAGCGGGAATTGAGCATACTCTTACAATGCCTCATTCTCCACAACAGAATGGGAGAGCCGAGCGATTTAACCGAACGGTTATGGAAAAAGGCACTAGCATGCTTCATCATGCAGGCCTTAGCCTTGGTTTTTGGGAGCAAGCAGTTCAAACTGCTGTCCAAATCTACAACCGCACTCCCACTTGTTCTAATCAGTGGAAAACTCCGCTGGAGCTCTGGGATGGTACAGTCCCAGATGTCTCTTACTTTAGAGTATTTGGCTGCAAAGCCTACTATCATGTACCCGAACACAACCGGCGCAAACTAGATCCTAAAGCAAAGGAAGCCGTGTTTGTGGGCTATGAGCCCCTATCAAAGGGCTACAAACTCTGGGATAGACATAGCCGGTGCTTCGTCTCTTCACGAGATGTTACATTTGACGAAAGCACTTTCCCATCCCTAAGTGACCTGGCTCGTCACTCTCAAACTCCTACCCCTCCCGTGTCTGGTGAACTCGAAAGAGGCGCTGCCGGCGGAGAGATTTTCTTTGTAGTGCCTAGCCCGCCTACACCAGCTGTTGCCCCTGCGGCACCTACACCAGTCTTTGTACTCCCACCTATTCAGGTGCCCGCAGAACCCCAACAACAGCCTAGCACACCCCCCAACACCTCACCTGCTGCGGCAGACCAGACAATATATCACACTCCCCCTTCCCAAGCCCCCCCCTCCTACAAACACTGCACCCACCCGCACTCGCACTCGCTCCACAAGGTGTGCTGCAGTAGTTGCTCCTATACCAGCCCCTAACTTCAATAGGGAAGTATCCCCTCCCAGATCTACTCCCAGATCTCCGAGGAATACGCAACCGATCTCGCCTACCCGACCAAGGCGGAGCACTAGGGTACGATTCACGAATCCTCGCTATCTCCAAGAGGATGATGAATTCGTGCAAGGAAGCAGTAGGCTGGGAATGATGGACCTACTTAATGCGGCAGAGGTACCTGGCTATAGGGACCCTCAGACCTTTAAGCAGGCTATGGAGTCTGAACAAGCTGTCGATTGGCTTGAAGCATGCCAGTATGAACTGGATGCTCTCGACAAGCTTGATGTCTGGAGATTAGAACCCCTCCCTACTGGAAGGAAGGTGGTCAAATGCAAATGGGTGTTTAAAAAGAAAGCGGATGGACGCTTTCGTGCTAGGCTAGTGGCAAAAGGGTTCACCCAACTAGAGGGGGTGGACTTTGACGAAACTTTCTCCCCAGTTGCCCGCTTCGAGTCTTTACGACTTCTTCTTGCGTTGGCTATGCTTGAAGACTGGCATATTCACCAGATGGATGTCAAATCGGCATTCCTTCATGGGGAACTGGAGGAAGAAATCTATATGGAGCAACCCGTCGGTTTCGTCACAGCTGGCTCCGAGCACCTTGTGTGCCGGTTACAAAAGGCACTTTATGGCCTGAAACAAGCCTCCCGCGCATGGAACGTGCAATTCCATGGGGTCCTTTGTGACCTAGGCTTCACGCGGACATACTCTGATGCAGGAGTATATGTGTATCATCTTCAAGAGGGGGGTGACACATTATTTGTGATCTTATATGTAGATGACATCACTATACTCGGGAGCTCTCTATCAAAGATCAATGATCTGAAAGTCTCTCTATCACACCGATATGAGATGACTGATCTTGGTGAAATCCAATCCTATCTCGGTGTCAACATCACCAGAGACCGTGCAAACCGCACTATGGAAATCAACCAATCAGATTACATCCGCGATGTGATTGAGCGCTTTGGAATGATAGATTCCAACCCAGTATATACCCCTCTTCCCTCTGGCGCTGAGGCACACTTGATCAAATTTGAAGATCAGGCCTCTACTTCTGAAATCAAGAAGTATCAACAGATAATTGGGTCTCTGCTGTATGCGCAGATAGGAAGCAGACCCGATATATCCTTCGCTGTTGCGCGCCTTAGCCAATTCGCTTCCAATCCCTCACCTCAGCATTTACGCCTATCAAAATATGTCCTAGCCTACCTAAACACAACAAAGGACTATAGGATACGCTATCATGGAGGGACTGACTCTAATGGAGCTGGCCTTCATGGCTACTGCGACTCTTCCTGGGGAGATCAGGAAGAAAAGCACTCCACCTCTGGCTACGTCTTCTTACTTGCTAATGGAGCCATTTCATGGTGTACCAGAAAGCAGAAGACCATAGCCCAGTCTACCACAGAAGCAGAGTACATGAGCCTCGCTGAGGCCTCTAACCAAGCTCAGTGGTACACTACCTTCCTAGGGGAACTAGGGTATGAGGTCGCCTCCCCCATTCCCCTACACTGTGACAACAAGGGTGCTGTAGACTTAGCATTAAACCCTGTCACTGGAAGGCGGTCCAAACATATCCTGATCAAACACCACGTAGTCAGGGAGTACGTAGAAAATAAGGTCATAGACCTGATTCGTACTCCTACAGGAGAAATGGTTGCAGATGGACTTACTAAGTCACTGCCCAAAGAACCCTTTGACAAAATGGTCACTGATCTAGGAATGGTGTAAGAAGGGTTAAAAGGAAAACTTGTACACAGTCAATGGTCGTCGATCCTTGGTTTATCAACAAGGACGTCACATTGTTCTGTAATCTTGTACAAAACACATCATATTCTCTAATCCATGAGAGCTATGAAAAACCCTTCTTAGAACCCTGAAGGAGTTGGACCTTGTTCCAACTCAGTACAGAAGATAATCCTTTATCACAGGACTACCACGAAGTGGGTGTAAAAACCGCTTCGGATTGAACATTATCTGCACAAAGATTCCAACCTCAATCCCTGAACTTCTGTATGACTCTGGGTTCTATATAAACACCTATACCTACAAAAATGGACTGCCTCTATCATGGAGGGATGTTGAGACGCGACTGATTTAAGTCACATGTCTCGTGGGATATGATTGAGTCATCCCATTTACTAAATACGGTATCTGTCCCTTATGGACTAATTCGGACTTGGCCGGACTCTTACGGACCGCTTTTGTTTATCTTTATTGTTAGAGTCACGTGTAGACTCTTATTGTTCTTCATAGTTAAGATACCGGTATTGTCTGCTTTAGGCAGCTATTGTTCTCTGCCCTCCAATGGCATTTCTCCCTCTGGCGCACAGACCACCTGTATTGTGTTTGGATCACCTGTGCGCACAGACCATTCTTAGCTAAGCGTCCTGTATATAAGGACTGCTGTTTTCGCCTCTACACTTCAGAGTTCCTTCACCCTCTGAAGTGTAAGTCCCTTCTCTCTTACCCTACACTACCTTTTACTCACAGACGTCTTAGTACTTGTCTTTAGGTGTGTAGTAGTATTGGTATAGAGTTCCTTCACCCTCTGAAGTTACTTGTCTTTAGCTCCTTGCTATTAACGCTTCGCTCGTTAGTTCTGCGCTTCAACATTGGGTCCAAATGTCCATGTCGTGCATTGACATTTCAGTAGCACGGATGAAACGGTCCACAGGGAGGACAATGACGTTGTTGTTGTCTTCGTTATTTGGCGCATAGTCTGCTCGGTGGGATAGTGCATCTGCGCGACCATTCTTGATTCCTGATACATGCTTCAATACGAAATCGTACTCTGCTAGTTCCAGGAATTCACGTGCCACTTGTCGACTGATTTTTCGCGGTTCCTTCCAGTATTGAAGGTTGGCGTGATCGGTGTGTATGATGGTTTTATGAGGGGAACTGACGAGGTATGTGCACCAAGCATGAAGAGCTTTGACTATGGCAAGTAGTTCTCGGTCATAAATGTCATAGTTCTGCTCGGCTTGGGATAGTGATTCTGAGTGGAACGCCACTGGGTGGAGCTTCTGATCGCTTCCTAGCTGATTGAGCACCGCACCGATGGCGACATTTGATGCATCAACCTCCATTTCGAATGGCTTCATCAGATCGGGGGAGAGAAGGACCAGTTCCTGACATATTTGGTCCTTGATGCGATCAAACGCTCGTTGTTGTTCTACCCCCCCAATGCCATGGCGTGTCCTTTTTCGTGAGGTCGTGGAGAGGGCATGCAAGTGATGAAAACCCCTTGATAAATCGGCGGTAGAAGTTGCAGAATCCGATGAATGCGCACACTTCCTTTGGGGGTTGCCATTCGCGAATCCCTCGTACTTTTACGGGGTCCATTCGCAGCTTCCCATGTCCGATAATAAGCCCAAGGTATTCTGTTTCGTGTACTTCAAATTCGCACTTTTCTGGTTTGATATAGAGGTCGTTTTCTTCGCAAATGGTTAAGACCTGATGGACTCTTTTGCGGTGACGCGCGAGATCGTTGACAGTTGCGATGAGGATGTCGTCCATGTATACGATTACTTTGTTCGTCAGTACCGGCCCTCGGAATGTGAAGTCCATCATTGCTTGAAACATCGCGGGGGAATTTGTCAGGCCAAAGTACATTACACGTGGTTCGAAGGTCCCTTTATTTGTTTTGAAGGCAGCCTTCCATTCATGCCCTTCGTCTATATGGATGTTGTTATATCCCCAGCGAATATCCAGCTTGGTAAAGAGTCGTGCATCACGGATTTTGTTGATGAGTTCAGGGATGAGGGGTAGGGGGTAGTGATTACAGACAGTGACCTCGTTCAGTCATTGATAATCCTGTACTGGTCTAAGCTTTCCGTCTTTCTTCTTTATGAAGAAGAATGGCAAGACGTATGGGGATTTCGACTGCCGAATGTATCCTCTTTCTAGCTGCTCGGCGAGGAACATGTCAAGGGCTTTATCCTCCTCTTGTGTCAGTGGGTACACCTTACAGTCCATAGTTGCGGGTGCATTAGGTATTAAGTCGATGGCATGATCCCATGGGTCGCTTTGGCGGGAAGCGATGCGATGCTTCCTCGTCAAAATACCTTGTGATACCGCCTGTACTCTGGTGGGACCAATTTCTTCGAAGGTTTAGCACCTCACGTTTGGCTGCTCTTTGCTGTGCCAGTTCCAACGCCGTTGTGGTCTTTCATAGCAGCGCGACGCATGGTTCTTGCTCATCATCCGCAATCTGCTCCCATGCTTCCTCATCGAGTTTGATACGTCTCCAACGCTCGTATGGATGCTTCTAAGGGCGTGGCTTCATCGATGACTGGAGGCTGATATGACCACCAGTTGG
>JAKELL010000748.1:0-11253 GCA_021524915.1 Lactarius akahatsu | reverse complement strand
CGTGGCTCCCATCCCATGATGAGTGAGAAAGGGGAGTGTTTCGTCATTGTGTTGGGCCATGTGTTATGTGCGAACTGTGCTACAGGGAGGGCCTCTGCCCAGTTATCCTGCTGCACGTTGCTCCAATGGCATAAGTATTGTTCCAGCCATTGGTTGGTTGGTTCTGACTGTCCATCTGTTTGGGGATGATACGCTGATGAAATATTCTGCCTAATTCCGAGGACTTGGCAGAGTTGTGTCATAAATGCGGATGTAAATCTGGGGTCTTGGTCGGTGATCAGTTTTCGGGGTATGCCGTAATGGGGGTAGACGTGGCAAAGGTATAGCCTGGCTACACCTTCTGCGGTGATTGTTTCGTTGCACGGGATAAATGTAACATCTACCATGGACGTTTGCCTGACTTAGGCTTCTTGACGTGTGGCGATCCTTGAAAGTCGGAAGTTACGGTTAGCAAAGGTCTGAGGATAGAATGCGGGGTAAGGTTGAAGACTCTCGTCTCTTCCGAAGTAGGCGTGGAGGTCTTCTAGTTGGATGATGCCTGGAGGGATTGCGTCGATGTACTTGGTGTTGGCCCACGAAGTGCTGTCGATGATGAAGAAGGAGTGGTACGGAGATGCCATGCGATCATTGCAATAGAGGTACACTTGATAGGCTGCGACGTCTGCAGGGAAGTCCACTGATCTGCGAAGGGACAGGCGAAGATAAGTCACGGGGATCCCTGGTCTAAGGGGATATGCCGGACGACTCACTTAAGAGGGGAAAGCCTCTTAGTAAAGACGAGTAGATGGTGGTGGTATTGGAAGAAGACCAAGATGCCGTTCTTGGTCTTCGCACTACTCTACTTATACAGATACGCGCGGGCTTTGAAGCGCCGCTTGAACGTTACTAGCCAATAGCGTAGGTACCGCGAACCCTAGTACAGCTATCCTAGTATGAGTCACTATGAGTCATTCTAAGATCTGGTCCATTATCGTACAATCACATGTGCCGGAGCTTACCCGGCTGACTGATCTCATAAGTCCATGATGATATACTGCTGACAGTGGTGTCATAGCCGATGCGTCAGTGTCCACTTCCCGGCCTGAGGCGCCAATCGATCCCGAACGTAACATCACCCCCTTCTTATGGTCGAGCCCCAGCTCAACCGCGCTGGGTGGCCTCCCTTTCCTCCGCGACCTGCAGCCCTGCCTGTACTCCCGGGCGGTATGAGTCCCGCTCCGCCTCGATGCGGGTAATCGCGTTGGCCCTCTGGAGCCGGAGCACATAATCCCTTCTTACCCGAGCTATCTTGTCCAGCTCGTCCATCTTCTTCACCAACTCCGCCTCCTTGGCCTCGTACCCAGCCTGTGCGCAGCGGTAGCGATGAACCTCCGCAATGAGGGTGAGGTCCTTCATGCCCGTGAGGGCACGGTCGACCAATTCGCGCATGGAGCTGCGCTGATCTAAGAAGATCAGGTCGTCGTAGTAGTAGTGGCCATCTGCGGGGTGGTTGTAGTTGGGGGCGGCGTGCACGGGCTTCCCGTATTGCTGGTCGCTGCCCCTCCTGTAGGCGAGGACAAATGGGTCTGCCGTGAGGATGAGCTGCATATACTGAGCTGGGTGCAGCCGGTCTTGAGCATCGCGGATCTGGAAAGGGATATAATGTACTCCCCTGTTGTGTTGGAACCCGACGGGTGGAGGAGTCTGTTGAAGCGCAGAACTAACGAGCGGGGCGTTAATAGCGAGGTGCTAAAGACAAGTAACTTCAGAGGGTGAAGGAACTCTATACCAATACTACTACACACCTAAAGACAAGTACTAAGATGTCTGTGAGTAAAAGGTAGTGTAGGGTAAGAAAGAAGGGACTTACACTTCAGAGGGTGAAGGAACTCTGAAGTGTAAAGGCGAAAACAGCAGTCCTTATATACAGGATGCTTAGCTAAGAATGGTCTGTGCGCACAGGTGATCCAAACACAATACAGGTGGTCTGTGCGCCAGAGGGAGAAATGCCATTGGAGGGCAGAGAACAATAACTGCCTAAAGCAGACAATACCGGTATCTTAACAATGGAGAACAATAGGAGCCATATATGACTATGACAATAAAGATAAACAAAAGTGGTCCGTAAGAGTCCAGCCAAGTCCAAATTAGTCCATAAGGGACAGATACCGTATTTAGTATATGGGATGACTCAATCATATCCCACGAGACATGTGACTTGATTCAGTCGCGTCTCAACAGAGTCTCCACTTCGCGTCAGGAAATCGGGCTGTGTTCTTCCACACGATACCGGCGGACCTGGGGTTGAGCAGTTTTCGGCATACGGATAGGTTCCCCGTCAGTGGTGCATAGCGGTGGGGTTTCGTTGTGCGTGGTGGTGAGGTGGTTGCCGTAAGTGAGGTGTTCGTGTAGAGGGCAATGTTCCTCTGATAGGTACCGGTCGAAGTCCCGGTCCTCTTGAATCAGAGTCTCGTCCGAATCAGGTTGAGCTGTCGTCGACATGTTGGCCAGCGAAGGATCTCTTGTACCAACTCTGGTAGAGGTTGGCGAAGGAAGTAGGGATGGTACAGGGGTCGGTGGACGACTTGTTCCATCGTGAATGGACTGGGGAAGCGACAGGGGTGATGGTGGCGTGTCTTGAATGATGAGGGTAGGCTGGATTGATACTGGGAGTAGGTCGTTGAGGACATAGTGGACTTGAACTCAAGGAGAGGACATGAGTATGTGTGAGAGGAAGAGAGGGAGATGGGGACATCTCTTGGGTTTTCCCTGCGCTTATATGTGTTTCCCTGGCGGGGTTTGAACGTTTGAACTCCCGGATTGCTTCATCAGCGAACACGTCATCCTTGGAGACCCACTGGTTGTCCGAGTCCGGGTATCCGCGCCACTTGACCAAATACTGTAGTTTCTTTGTCCTGCTGAACCGCCGAGAGTCTAGAATCTTCTCGACCTCGTATTCCTCTTCTCCATCAACCAAATCTGGTGGTGGGCGCTGGTAATTTGGGCCATGTGTGGGAGTTTCTTTGTATGGAGTTAGAAGGTCCGTGTGGAATACTGGGTGGATGCTCCACTGCGTGGGAAGTTCTAGGTGGTAGTTGACTGTGGACATCACCTGGATGATCTGGAACGGGCCGTGCCTTCTTGGCGCGAGTTTCACGGTTGGCTGGTTGGTATGTAGGTGGCGCCCTTCGAGCCACACGGGTCTCCGATTGGTATTTTGGGGTGTCCTTGTGTTTGATCCACCCTTGCTGCGCTTTGATCATCAGTTCCTGGGCGCACGTTCTAGCTTCTTTGAACTGCTGCGCCCACAGCGCCACTTGTGGGATAGGAGAGGGTCGATCGATCCAATCAGCACATGGGTTGTGTCATGGACGCGTATATTATTTTCCTTATTTTTCTGTATTTTTACGGATTTATTTAAGGAAGATATGAAGGGCCAAAGTACGAGATATCGTCAGTCACATGTTGCCACCATGTGCACCTATAAGCACGTGACCCTGGAACAGTTGCACCCTTAACGGGACAACCCAACCCGGTCACATCCCATTTACGTACGGACTTCCGTGATTGGTAGATAAGGAAGGAACACTCTAGATGGCTCTAGAACCCACTTAGTAGTTACGCTTACGCGCTGTAACGTTTCGGACTGATCGGCCCCTAGGGCCGGGGAGTGGACACTGACGCGTCGACTATGACATCGCCGTCAGCAGTATATCGTCATGGACTTGTAGGATCAGTCAGCCGGGTAAGCTCCGGCGCATGTGATTGTACGATAACGGATCGGATCTCGGAATGACTCGTAGTGACTCATAACTAGGATAGCTGTACTAGGTTCACGGGTACTTACGCTATTGGCTAGTTAGTATTCGAGCGGCGCTTCAAAGCCCGTGCATAACTGTATAAGTAGACCAGTGTGAAGACCAAGAACGGCATCTTGGTCTTCTTCAAATACCACCATCATCTACTCGTCTTTGCTAAGAGGATCTCCCCCTCTTAAGTGAGTGTCCGGCATATCCCTTTAGACCAGGGATCCCCGTGACTTGTCCGTTGACTGTCCCTTCGTGGATCAGTGGAATATCCCGCCGATATCGCAGCGTACCAAGTCTTCCTATACCGCAACGACCGAGTAGCGTCCCCCTACCACACCTTCTACATCATCGACAGCGCTACGTGGGCTAACGCTCAGTACATCGACTGCATCCCAGCAGGAGTGCCGCAACTCGAAGACCTCCACGCATACTTCGGGCGAGACGAAAGCCTTCAACCACATCCAGCCTTCTACGCAAGTACCTTCGCCAACCGCAACTACCGACTTGTACGGATCGCCACCAAACAAGAGGCCTAAGTCAGGCAAGCGTCCGTGGTAGACATTACACGCGCTGTATTAGGTTTTACTCAGCAAGATAAGGCATCGCGTCAGCGCTATGACAAGTGCATCAGTCAGCACAATAGATAGCGCTATTATTAGACACGACGCGTCAGCTCCTGAGTCATGGAGTCTTACTATACACTTAGTAATAGTGTTTAGACTCAGTTTAAGCTCAGCCACAGTAGCGTATATAAACCCTCCTGTAGCGGCCTGAGTGGAACCAACTTGTCCTCTTGGTTCTCCACTCAGGTGCGCATTCCTTGTACTCCTTACTCCTTACCAATCTAACTTGTCCTCTTGGTTCTCCACTCAGCGTGCCACTGCGTGATCACTGACTGTTCATCCTTGCATAAAGGATCTGAGTTCTAGTCCCCTCTGCATTGACTGCACGCTTTAGCGCGTGATTTATCTCCGCGTTTGGGTTGAGTGTGCTCACCTGACGGTTCACCTATTACTTCACACTTGGACTCGACGTAGCGAGGTGTCATACCGCTACAGGTTGTACCCCATGAGGACATTGAAAGGGGACTCCTTGGTAGACTCGTTTGGCCAGTTATTGTGCGTGAATTCCGCCATTGGCAGGTATCGCGTCCAGTCATCCTGTCGCTCGTTGACCCAGAACCTTAGGTATTGTTCTAGCCACTGGTTGGTTCGTTCCGATTGGCCGTCAGTTCTGGGGTGATACGCCGTGGAAATGTTTTGCTCGATTCCGAGTATTCAGCATAGTTCTCGGGTAAATTTTGATGCGAATCTCGGATCTCGGTCACTGATGATGCGTGCTGGCAGTCCGAATCTGGGGAAGACATGTGTCATGTACAGGGCCGCAGTTCCTTCTGCGCTCATTTCTTCCAGGCACGGAATGAACACTGCTGCTTTTGAGCAGTCGTGGTCTGTTACCGTCAGTATGGAATCGCAGTCATCCGATTGGGGTAGTTTCGTGATGAAGTCTAGTGCTATGACTTCGAACGGAGTTGCTTCTAGTTTGGGGAATATGGGTTGTAGAGGGGCGTGCGTTGGTCGGTTGTTGACTTTGATTCGCTGACAGTCAGCGCATCCCTTGACGTAGTCTTGTGCCTCTTGCCGAAGGCCCGGCCACCAATAGTACCTTTCAATTAGTTTGATGGTTCGGTTGATTCCGGGATGTCCATAGGCGAGCGTGTCATGGTGGGCCTGTATAATATGCTTTCGCTCGTGAGCGTCCCCAGTAACCACTCTACGTCCTTCCTTGTACCACGTATCTTCAATGCGCTTGAGTTTGTGTGGGTCTACCCATTTCGCGATGTAAGGTTCCCTCGGGCTCTGGGCCCGAAATCACCTGTTTTCGCCTGTTTCGGCCTTGCTCCGCCTACTGTATCCCTCAGCCACCTGCAGCCACCTGGATTCAAAGTCAAGCTGTCTCCGTTATCCTATTCCATCTCCGCTTCCCTTCACCACCCTTCGCCCTCGTGTTTCCGTCTCCTTCATATGCTAATACTGAGTCAAAATCCAAGTCTCGCCACGTCGTCTTCGTCTCTATTCTCGTCTTTCTCTGTCTTGTCATCGTCTCCATCTCCTCTCGTAGTCATCGCTGCCCTGTCTGACCCCGGACACCCGTGGAATGCCACCGAACGACATGCCTTGGATGCCTTGCCCAAGCCATCCTTTCATCGCTTCACTTGCCCCCTGCGTCGATCGCAGACGTTCTCTTTCAAGCTGTCAAACTTCCCTCTATCACTCCACTAAACTCAACCTTCACCCATTGTCTCTCGTCAATCCACCCTATCGGTTGCTCCTAACCACTCGCAAGACGCCATTGGAGATCGCGCGGGCCATTGCGCCGCCGATAGAGTCGGACGAGGTCTCATTGTTGTGCGTCACTATGTCTCGATTTCCCTTGTTCCCAAATCTCGTATGCCGTGTCTCTCCTTTTACTTAGATCCGGGAGGGTGCTCTCCTCATGGTCGCACCCATATCCCTTTGTATGCTCGTACCTGTGCCACTTCCCGTTCAACGTCTCATTCGCTGTCTCTACTGTTTCCCCTCTATCCCTCTACCATTACTCTCACTATACGTTCGACTTGGTCTCGGAACGCGTCATATACTGGCCCGCATGTATATAAACCGTTCTCTCTGAATCAGAAATAGGATAGTTGATCTCCCTCTCTTCCCATCGTTTGCCTCTACGTCTCAGTCTTCGCCATGCCAGCCCAAGAAGCCTCACCACCATCTAGCCATCGCCATCACCACTTACGCCTCCCGAGCCGCCGACCTCGGGTTTGCCTGCCGAGAAGAAGCCACGCCGTCCCCATAAGTCATAACCATAGCCATCACCGCCTTCGTCATCTGAGCCACCCGCCCAGCCACATCGCCATCGCCTTAGTCCTGAGCAGCTGCCTTCAGCCCCCCCCCCCCCCTTCCTTTTCGCCAACGTAAGCAGCAGAACATCAGACGCTGCCCACGTCTCCACCGTCCCTTGAGCCCTCCTCCCTGTCTAACTCCTGCGCGGGATCCTCTCCACTTCGAACTCACACGGACGTCGCTCCGTACAAATTGGCTGCCCCAGTGAGGCGGAGTCAGTAGATTCCCTCTCCCATCCCCTTTCCAATCAACTCGCCTTCGGTCGCGTTTTCGTGGCCTATCTTATGACCAGACGATCTAACTCTCGCCTCAGAGACGCCTTCGGACGGTACCGATCCACCCCAGCTATCCCCGACAACACGATTATCTCTAGATCTTCATCACCTTCCACTGATCCCTTAGAATCGTCCTCATCATCTGCCGCTGACCCTCTAGAGTCATTTTCTTCCCCCTCCGCTGATCCCTTAGAATCTCCCTCATCTGACACTACCACACGACCCGCCCTCATATTCCCTTCTCCTGCCAACCCTCCCCCTGGTTCATTCCCTTCATCCGAAACATCTGAAAACTCTGTCCCCTTCTCTGCTCTAGTTGCTGCTTCTTCTGCCCGTTTCTTGTCCCCGGCCTCGTCTAATTCTTCTCCATCTGACTCGTCCTCTGTCGCTTCCTCTTCGCCTGCTCATACCTCTTTAATCCCTAGTCTCTCTTCATCCTACGTCTCCTTCTCCGACATTCTGCCTACTCATTCTCTCATTCTCGACAACTCCCCGGACTCGAACTTAGATCAAAATCTGGATCCCTCTCCTTCCTACCACTCGACGATTGTCACACCCTCCACCTCTTCCCTCCCGACTCAGCCGTCCTCCCAAACGGAAGTCTCTTCCTCAGCCCTTCCCCTAGACACCGTTACCGAACCTACGAACCAGGTCCTAGTCCCTACCGCCCTACCTTCGCTTCCGCCATCAAACGTCCTCGAATCCTCGACTCTAGACTCCGCCGCTGGACCATCACATCCTCCACCACTTCCAGTACTTTCAACCCTACCACCAACGCTTCCACCAACTAGATGCTTTCGCCCCACCTCCTACTCCACCATGTCTGCATCTGGACCCACTGCTATGCCTGCCCCCCGTTCTAACAAAGCTCCGTATTTTGCTGACCAGTCTGGGGATCCAATCGAAGTTTTCCTTCGAGAGTACGAGAACCTCGCTATCACCAACCACCTCACCTCCTCGCAAAAAGTAGAGCAAATCTTACGCTACGTTTCACCTGAGCTTCGTGACCTATGGCAGTTCTTGGATGGCTTTGAGTCTTATGACTGGATCACCTTTAAAGCATCGATCTTGGGAATCTATGGAGAAGCCTCGGTAATGAGCCGGTACTCCAAGCAGCGACTTCAGGAATTCATCAAGCATACATCTAAGTCTCGCATGGCCAATGAAGATGATGTGCGAACATACTACAAAAGGTTCCTGGTGCTAAGTAAACCCCTCATGAAAAACCGCCGCATAACCAAAGAAGAGCGCGATGTGGCCTTTTGGGGCGGGTTTCATCTGGACGATCGCAAGCTTATGTACCCAAGACTCATCGGGAATCACCCTCATCACCCCAAAGGCCAGCCCTTCGATTATGAAGATGTGCTGAAGGTCGCTTGTGCGGAGTTCACCAATGGGCACTTCACCGCCTTTACTATTGATGACGACTGGGAACCTTCCTTTCCCGAAGAAACAGCCAAGCCTGACCCAATTTTCCAGCGGTGGTTTGGTCACGAAGCACAAGACCTGAGGCCCTCAGACGGTGACTGGCGCGGATGTGACCGCAGCCAGTACCCTGACTCCCGACACAGAGACGATACGTCCCGTCGCAAAGCTCACTATGCCACTGGGTCTTCGGGCAAGGCTGTACGCTTCCAGGAGAATTCGCAGGAGCGGGAGAACAGGGAAATTGACGATATCATGCACCAGCTGCAATCCTTGACTCCCGACGAGCTGGCGTATGCTAGCCTCTACGGCCGCTGCCTCCACCAATACCCAGCCATTGCACAAACTCTGCAGAAGCTGGACTACGGGTGTCGCTCCGCCTTTTCTGTAAATGCTCCTTCCTCCTTCCCTTCTCCCTCATCCGCTTTCACCGCTCCCTCCCCCGCTCCAAGGCAAAACTGGTCTGATCGTGCCGCGCCACCCTCTATCCCTTCAGCCAACAAGTTGACCTTCTTCCGACGTGAGGGCCCCGAGGGGTGCACGTTCTGCATGAACCCTGGGCACCGCATCCAGCGATGCCCCATTGCTGAGGAGTACATCAACTCGGGACGGGCTACCATTCATGCTGACCGCATCCGTCTTCCAAACGGCCAGCCAGTCCCGAACGATGGCTCGAATCGCGGATTGCAACATGGCATCGACACATGGCTAGCCAGGCAATCATCCCCTTCCTCCTCATCTGTTCGCGATCCTCCTCCCCACACAACCTTCAGCGTCCAGACTAGCGGGTATTGCCCACCCGTGGCCCAAGCTCACATTGTGGAGGTCGTCGAATCGGAGTCCACTGCCTCTGAAACAGAAAGCGAGCATGAGGAGGACGGATTGGACATTTTTGGAGTCTTCACTGCGGAAAGAAAGAAGAGACAAGCAAAGGCAGCTAAGATTCCCGAAGTTGTCATCACGAGGAAGCCTAAGTCCCCCTCTTCCGCCGAGCCTGCCTCTGCCCCCAGCTCGCCTCCCGCTTCCTGTGCTCCGCCTATTCCTGCTCCTGTTATCACTTCCATCCCCACTCCTGCTCGCACTCCCGGTCCCCCTCCCGCCCCAGTGTCTGCTTCTTCTCGCCCCGCCCCTCAATATCGTTACCAGGCCACTGTGGAAGATCAACAGCTAGTCACCGAGCTCGCAACCTGGCTAATGAACGGAAAAACTTGCGCTCACTACCCCGGCTCACATCCTCGCCGCTAGCCCTACCATCCGCAAGGATATCAGCGAGAAAACTGCGCCCCCGGCGTGTAGAGACGACCTGGGTCGAGGAGGCCTTAGACCCAGTTGCGACACTCTTGGTCTCAGAGGTCGCCACTCGCCGCATCCCCAAATACTTGCTACCTTTGCAGGAAGTCGATATCCTCGTCAACGGGACTGTTTCGGAAGCAGGAGTACTAGACCAGGGATCTCAGATAGTGTTGATAAGGAAGGACTTGGCTCTAGAAGCAGGCGCACACATCAATACCAGTCATCGCATCAATATGGAGGGAGCCAACAGCACAGTCAGTAAAACCTTTGGCTGCACGGAAAACCTACCCATGCAGCTCGGTGATGTTGTCTTCGAAATCCATGCACACGTCGTTGACCACGCCCCCTTCCGACTCTTGCTCGGCCGTCCCTTTCATCACCTCCTCTTATGCCGTCTTGAGGATCATCCGGATGGGAGAGTAGACATTAGCATTCGCAACCTGGCAGACCCTGCCCGCTCCATCAACGTCCCTTCACATGCGCGCCAGGCCCAGGTCGGCTTCCTTCGGACGCTAGCCTGCGCTGTCCAGGTCTCGCCTCCTCGCATTGACGCCCTTCGCTCTCACCACCTCACTCCCCACGTCCCCGACTTTCTAGAGCCCCCGCTCTTGGTTCTAGCCTACAAGAAAGTAGCAAAGAAAGTCAAACCAGTACCAGCCTCCCTACCCAAAGACTTCCGGACTCTTCATCGTGTCCCTTCTGACCCTCTTCTTGATGAACAGCGCACATGAAGGGATGATACTCACAGTGACAAGAGGACTGTGGTGAGATATCAAAGGTGGCTGGAAGCAGCAACAGGGTGAATCTAGCAAGTGAAGCAGATGCAGTGTCTGGCACACAACAGATGAGAACTGATGTTACATTGGAGAGGTGGAGACATACCTGGCACACAACAGATGAGAACTGATGTGGACCAGGAGCGTACAAAGTACTCTACTTATACTGCTACAGGGGGTGACGCTGGTAACAGCAGGTCACAGTAAATACAAAGCGCATTGTTCTGTACACGGACAAAGGAGTGGACTAGAAAGAGAACAAGGCGGTAGAGAACAAGAAGAGTCCAGACTATGATATCATAGTGACATCACAATAGAGATAAGAACAAAGGAAAGTACATAGACGTAGTACAAGGGTAATCCAGAGTGGTCCATGATGTCATGTACATATGTGATGTCATAGATAAGAGAATACAAGAAGTCCGAGATTGTAAAGATCAAAAATAATCTAATCTACAAGTCCTGTATATATAATCTAAAGCAGTCCGTTATCTGTGTGTCCATTTGAGCCGCTAAGTGCGCACAGGTCACTTATCAACATCTCCCCGTGATCAGCAATCTAGGACTAGCACAAGCCCATGTCTATATTGTGTTGGTGCAGTAGGACACGTGCTAGCGACTTAGTGAAGCCATCCGCAACCATTTCTGCAGTAGGGGTTCTAATAAGGGTTATGGTCCCCTTTTCAATGTACTCCCTAATGACATGATGCTGTATGGCAATGTGCTTTGATCGCCTCCCAGTGACAGGGTTTAAGGCCAAGTCAATGGCACCCTTATTGTCACCATGCAGTGGGATGGG
>JAKELL010000747.1:0-11273 GCA_021524915.1 Lactarius akahatsu | reverse complement strand
CACGACTTGCCCTAGTGTACGTTTAGGTCACGTGCAGAATAAGCGCCGTGTACCTCTGATCACGTGCTCAACAAGCGCCGTGTATCCCGTGATCAAGTCACGTGATCCTCAAAGATATTTCGCTAAGTCGTGAACGCCCTTTCGTCGTCCAAGTTGGACTAACGCCAGTGGTGGCGTTACAATGCGGCTTGGTTGGCCGCGTCGGTCATGGCCATGTATTCCGCCTCTGTAGTGTTTTGGGCTACAGTCTTTTGCTTTCGCGAAGACCAGCTTATTGCACCATTGGCTAACAAGAACACATAACCGGAAGTGGAGTGTCTATCATCAGCCTGGTCACCCAGGGAAGAATCAGAGTAGCCATGAAGGCCATCTCCACTAGCGCCATCATACACTATGCGCATGTCCACAGTTCCCACTAAGTAGGACAGAACATATTGCGCAAGCCGCAGATGTTGAGGTGAAGGATTTGCTGCATACTGCGCCAAACGTGATACAGCAAAGGAAATATCTGGCCTAGTGCCAATCTGAATGTACAGCAGACTACCAATGAGTGACTGATAGTGCGTAATGTCAGAGGCAGTGGCCTGACCCGTATATTTATGAAGGTGCTCGTCAGCACCAGCAGGTAAGGGTGTGGAGTGTGGAGTGGCATTTGACATGCCAAAGCGTTCAAGGACATCCTTGATGTTACGATTTCTCTCTCTCTGTACGACATGTCTTATCTGCTTATCTCGCGTTCCCATGTACTTTTACCCATGTTCCGCTTCGATTCAATTCCCGACCCTTATCTCGCACCAACCCCATGACCGTAGGGAAGCCAGGGCTATGACTTCTAGAGCCCGCTGACGTCATTTGAGCCCCGCGTGCCCCCGCGGGATTCCCTTGTACCTTTTATGGACTTCCCCTTCACACTTCTTCATTAGCTCGCTGGGGCCAGTACCTCAGGATCGCGTCATATGTTTGTACTTCACAAACATCCTGTAGTAGTATATAAGTCACGCCCTACCTAGCTTGTACGGTAGACTTGACTTCTTGTGTAATACCACAATTGCCTTGCCTCACGAACGACTTTGACTCGCTGTTACGCTTGAGTCCCCTTTTCGCTCGCACCTTCGCTTGAGCCCTGACCTTCCGCTATTATCCTTGTGTCCCTGGGAGACCAAGTGATACTTGTGCATCATCGAACTGAACCCTGACCGGTTCGCGCTCTTCCGATCCCGAGTTGACTTAGCCGAAGTACACGTCGTACTTAATGCCCCTGTGGTGGCGTTACATTAAGTCAAGTCTCTCACAGTGGCGACGTCCAGTCGCAGCCGAACCAAGTTTAGGCCCGAATACATTGACCGCCTTAGCTCAGACGAACTATCAGATAGAGTTAAAGGAACCGCGGTCTGGGCAGAACATAACGGAGTCGAAGGATACTTTGTCTTTGACCCCTCGACACGATCATATCGACAGATCCATTACCTTGACGACAGACACCTTTGGGCCTTTATTGAATATTCCCCATCTGAAGGAGCGTGGTACACTACAGGACCAGTACCCCTCACCTTGAACACCGGACCCTTAGGATCCGCGAATCCATCAGGCATCGTTATCGATCCCCCCAGTACCCCATCCCCAAGTGTATCTGTACCCACAACCAATCTCCCTACCTCAGCATTCCCATCGTACGCTATGGCTCAGCCAGGACAAGCATCCGCCAGCACCACCCTCACAAGTGGGGGAGGCATACCCAGCGGAAGTGGAGCACCTGCCGGAGGAACCCCCGCCAGCAGTGGCGGTGGCGGTGGCGGTGGCGGTGGTGGCGGTGGACCGGCATTAGCCGGAGGACTCGCACCAGCCCCTGGTGGCAATGGCCGCCTGGGAGGGAACCCCCCGCCTGAGTTTGACGGGAACCGAGAAAAAAGCAAGGCGTTTTTACGCGCCTTCAAGCTGTACTGTGGGATGAACCCAACAGTGGACCTGCTCGCAGTGCCAGGACAGCGAGCCATGGCCTTCCTCTCTTACATTCGAGGGCCGCTCGTCGACGATTGGGTTGACGAACAGATGAGATGGCTCGACGATCAGATAGCGGCAGGGGTCCTACGAACCCAAAACAACCTCTGGAACGAGGTGGAAACCCGGTTCTTGCAGGCGTATACCGACACTGCAGAACAAACGAAGGCCCGTAAGGCCCTACAGACGTTAGCGATGAAAGGAGAGGACATCAACTCCTACATCGCCCAGTTCGACAACCTGACCACGAAAGCCGGCTATGGCCCGGATGAAGCCACAACGTTGGAATTATTCCAAGATGGACTCCCGAACCAGTTAGTCATTAACGCCATTCGTTTCCAACACCCCGTTACGTGGGAGGATTGGAAACGAGCCGCTCGACTACAACAGGCTGAGTACTTGGTTTTGAAGGACCGACTCAGCAAGAACCGAACCCCGCATCAGAAAAAGAAGGGAGGGCATAACCGCGATCAGTGGGTACAAGCCCTCAACAAGAACCGCGACCCAAACGCCATGGATGTTGGACGCGCCCGAGCCTCCGTGGCTCTCACCGACGCGGACCGAATCCAACTTCAAAAGGAGGGGCGCTGTTTTAGATGCCGCGCTGCGGGGCACATCTCATGTAACTGCCCACAAAAGGGCGCTCGAATTGCTACATCCTCCACGACCGCCCAACCAACTCCCATCTCCTCTTCCTCGACCGTACCAGCTCCCACCGTCACTACTGTCGCCATACAATCTAATCGCGTACTTTCGACAGAAGAACAGGCTGAAGCACAGATCGCTGCGATGAGGGCACAACCTCCGGAAGTACGGGAGCTCATGGTCGAAAAACTATTCGCAAAGGAGGATTTTCCCGATGCTTGAACCCGATGGCCTGGGCTAGAGCACTCAATGTAAACGTGTACCATAGCAGATATCGATCCATGCGAATCCCAGTACTTTTTAAATCTGCACATGTGACGGCCGAAAGACAGGTTCTCTTAGACTCAGGAGCAACGGACAATTTCATCTGCGCCTCACTTTTGAAACGGCTGCAGATCGGAACACGTGATGTCACGCAACCAATACGCATTTGGAACGTGGACGGAACTCATAACCAAGACGGGGCGATCACTCAATACACCGACCTGAACGTCCGCACCGGGAACGACACCAAAACACTTCGCTTCCTAGTAACGAACTTGGGAAGGGACGAAGTTATACTGGGTTACCCATGGTTCTCGGCGTTCGAACCACTTGTAAAGTGGGGAGAGGCGACGCTGGATGAGGACTTTCAACCAGTAGTTGTATCCAGCCTTCAGTCATCGGACGAAGCCACGCCCGTAGAAGCATCTATACGAGCGTTGGAGACGTATCAACTCGATGAGGAGGCATGGGAACAGGTCGCGGACGATGAACAAGAGCCGTGTGTGGCACTACTACGAAAAACCACGACGGCATTGGAATTAGCCCAGCAGGAAGCGGCCAAGCGAGAGGCACGCACCTTTGAAGAAATGGTACCACCGGAGTACCGGCGCTACCGCAAGGTGTTCGACGAGGAAGCATCTCATCGCTTCCCGCCAAAACGCCCGTGGGACCATGCCATCGACTTAACACCAGACGCACCCGCAACAATGGACTGTAAGGTGTACCCGCTGACCCAAGAAGAGGATAAAGCCCTCGACACATTTCTCGCCGAACAACTGGAGAGGGGGTACATCCGACCGTCGAAGTCCCCATACGTATCACCGTTCTTCTTTATAAAGAAGAAAGATGGGAAGCTTAGACCCATACAAGATTATAGACGACTGAACGAGGTCACCGTCCGCAACCACTACCCCCTCCCCCTCATCCCCGAACTCATCGACAAAATCCGAGATGCGCGACTCTTCACCAAACTAGACATCTGTTGAAGCGCAGAACTAACAAGCAAGAGTGAATAGCAAGAGCTAGTAGAGACAAGTTAACTTCAGAGGGGAAGTAAACTCTATTACAACTGCATACCTAGTAGAGACAAGTTACTATAAAGGAACGTCTCATGAGTTAAAGGTAATAAGAGAAGTAATAATAAGGGAACTTACACTTCAGAGGGGAAGTAAACTCTGAAGTGTGTAGTCGTAAACAGCAGTCCTTATATACAGGACGCTTAGCTAAGAATGGTCTGTGCGCACAGGTGATCCAAACACAATACAGGTGGTCTGTGCGCCAGAGGGAGAAATGCCATTGGAGGGCAGAGAACAATAGCTGCCTAAAGCAGACAATACCGGTATCTTAACTATAAAGAACAATAAGAGTCTACACGTGACTCTATCAATAAAGATGAACAAAAGCGGTCCGTATGAGTCCGGCCAAGTCCAAATCAGTCCGTAAGGGACAGATACCGTATTTAGAGTATGGGATGACTCAATCATATCCCACGAGACATGTGACACAAGTCGCGTCTCAACAACATCCGTTGGGGATATAACAACATTCGTGTAGACGAAGGAGATGAGTGGAAGGCGGCCTTTAAAACAAACAAAGGAGCCTTCGAACCACTCGTAATGTACTTTGGTCTCACGAATTCCCCTGCGACATTCCAAGCAATGATGGACTTTACATTCCGAGGACCGGTGCTGACGAACGAGGTAATCGTATACATGGATGACATTCTCATCGCCACCATCGACGATCTCCAATGCCACCGAGAAAGAGTCCACCAGGTCCTAACTATCTGTGAAGAAAACGACCTATACATCAAACCAGAGAAGTGTGAGTTCGAAGTACGTGAGACAGAGTACCTCGGACTCATCGTGGGGCACGGGAAGCTGCGGATGGACCCTGTAAAAGTACGAGGAATCCGCGAATGGCAACCCCCGAAAAGCCTCAAAGAAGTACGAGCCTTCATCGGCTTCTGCAATTTTTATCGCCAATTCATCAAAGGGTTCTCCACACTTGCACGCCCCCTCCACAACCTTACGAAGAAGGACACCCCATGGCACTGGGGGGCGGACCAGCAACGTGCGTTTGAGCGCATCAAGGACCAAATATGTCAAGAACCGGTCCTTCTTTCCCCGGACCTAACGAAACCATTCGAGATGGAAGTAGATGCGTCCAACGTCGCAATCGGTGCTGTCCTCAACCAATTAGGAAGCGACCAGAAGCTCCACCCAGTAGCGTTCCACTCGGAATCGTTATCCCAAGCAGAACAGAACTACGACATCTACGATCGAGAGTTGCTTGCAGTAGTCAAAGTGTTGCGCGCCTGGCGCACATACCTCGTCGGCTCTCCCCACAAAATCATCATACACACCGATCACGCCAACCTTCAGTATTGGAAGGAGCCGCGAAAAATCAGTCGACGAGTAGCACGCGAATTCCTGGAACTAGCAGAATACGACTTCAGTATTGAAGCACGTATCGGGAATCCGGAATGGTCGTGCAGACGCCCTGTCTCGACGAGCCGACTACGCACCAGGTGATGGAGATAACAACGATGTCGTCGTCCTCCCGGCAGACCGCTTCATCCGAGCCACAGAAATGTCAATGCACGACATGGACATTTGGACCCAAATAGCGCAAAACCTCGATGAATCACAAGTGCTGCGCTGGGTTGAGCCACACAGTCTGAAGAAGCACGGAGGATTATGGTGGAAAGGCGATGCCCTTGTCGTTATCGGGGATAACGATCTTAAGCGGGGGGTAATCACCTTTTTCCACGACACACCAGCGATGGGGCACCCCGGAATCACAAACACCTACGAACTCTTACGACGAGACTACTGGTGGCCCAACATGCGTAAAGACGTCGAGGAGTACGTCAAGGGTTGCGCCACATGCCAAGCCAACAAAATCAACCCCCACCAGCAGAAACCACACCTCTTCCCCATCACAACCGACCCAGACGCAGAACCTTTTGAAGTTGTAGCCATGGATTTCATCACGAAACTACCGCCGTCGCAAGGATACGACTCAATACTCACCATTACCGACCACGACTGCTCCAAAGCAGCCATCTTCATCCCATGCAACGAAACAATCACAGCGGAAGGCGTAGCCCGGCTATACCTCCGCCATGTCTACCCCCATTACGGCATACCCCGAAAGTTGATCACTGATCGGGACCCCAGATTCACGTCTGCATTCATGACACAACTCTGCCAAGTTCTCGGAATCAGGCAGAATATCTCGTCGGCATATCACCCTCAAACAGATGGGCAGTCAGAACGTACGAACCAATGGCTGGAACAATACCTATGCCACTGGAGTAACGTGCAGCAGGACAACTGGGCAGAGGCCCTCCCCGTAGCACAGTTCGCACACAATGCGTGGCCCAACGCGACGACAAAACACTCTCCCTTCTTGCTCATCATGGGATGGGAACCACGCACCAACTGGGTTTCGAAACCCACAACATCCCCATCAGTTGACCAGCGGTTGGAAGACATGGGCAACTTCCGACAACACGCGCAAGATTGCATCAAACACGCCCAAGAACTCATGGCAAAGCGAGGGCGCACTCGCTTCATTCCCTACCAAGAAGGGGCGCAAGTGTGGTTAGAAGGGATGAACCTTAAAACTGTTCTACCCCACAGCCAAGTTAGCCCCCAAGCGCCACAGGCCGTTCCGCATCAAGAAGGCCCTTTCAGCGGTGTCTTACGAATTAGAACTCCCAGAATCATGGAAGATTCACCCCGTGTTCCACGCCAACCTCCTCACCCCATATAAGGAGACGGAACTACACGGGATAAACTTTACGCGACCCCCTCCTGACCTCATCGACGGGGAAGAAGAGTTTGAAGTGGAGCGAATCCTCGGATCGAGACTCCATGGCCGAGGGCGTAAGCTCCAGTTCCTAATTCAGTGGAAGGGATTCCCCGTGAGCGATAGTTCATGGGAACCCCTTGAGAACGTCAAACACGCACCTGACACTATCGCCAACTTCTATCAGCATAATCCGACCGCCGAAGGGGCTGGACGAAAGATATAAGGTGATGCCCCACGGACTCCAACCACGCATCCCCCCTCCTCTCATCCCTCACACCATGACGACCACTCCCATCATGTCTAGGATCCCTTCGCGCCCACCAGCGCAACTCATACTCGAACAGCTAACGGTACCTTCGCAGGATCAGGGTGTCCCCTCCCAGCCGGAGGGTTGTATGCCATACTCTGTAGTCCCTAGTCCCGAACCCCCTGTCTTATCCCTGATCGCCCCTGCTCTTGATCGCCTTGCGCGAGAAGAGACCACTACGTCACTACTCACCATCACCGCCCCATCCGTCGACACCCCAGTAAGCATACACGCCCCCTCCATTCCCACTCCCCCATTCCCTCCCGGAATCGGTCATATAACCACACCCGCCACCCAACCTCGTATCGTCGAGCCTGATCCGACCATAGCCTTCCTCCAAGACGAGGAAGAAGAAACCATAGACCCGGGACTCCCATTCCTTCACAACAACCCCGACCTCACGTTCCTATACTTCCCCATGAAGATTGGGAATGCCGGATACCCGAAGCAGATAGCGCGCTTCATTTACTACCGGAAGAACTACCAAGAGGTCGTAGGAACTATGGGGAAGGGGCACCCCTGTTACGTACAGTCCGTCTACCTGCAGGGAGTGTACGAGGGACAGCTCCCTCAGCACGTCACGGACCAACAACTTGCCATGTTCCACCCCCACGACCCTCGCGCCATATGCATCAACGAGGTCCTGACGGAGTTGCGTAGTGTCCGCATCCACGCGGATGTATCTCGCCTCCAGGAATGCCTCCTGCGCAAGGACGCGATCGCGGTTTGCGAGTCCGAGCTCCGACGACTGGAGACGGACCTCACGCGAGACCTGTTTTCACATGGACATGGATCTCGCGAGTGTGCGGAAGCGGCTGCAGTATGCACGGGTTATACCACTCATATCAGAAAAATTCGACGAGCTTCAGACCAAGCTCGTACGCCCACGATCTACCCCCGAAGCCATTCCCATTCCCCCACGCGCCGGAGGGCCTTGTGAGATGCCGCGCCTTCAAGGGGAAGGTAGTAAGCGGCCCCGCAAGTGCTTTCAGTGCAAGTCAACAGACCATCTGATCGCTCGGTGCCCTCAACGGAGGGCCAAGCAGCCGTGTCAATGGTGTGGGAGTCGCACCCATCAATACGACGTGTGCCTCGTCCGTCGGATCTCCCCCATGTCACCCGCCTACGTCGACCCAGACGACCGCCCTCGGTGGTGCGGCAAGTGTCTACGGTACGATGCCAAACACGAGGAGATACACTGCCCTCAGTACGAGCAGTGTCGGGAGTGCGGTGAGCGCGGTCGCCACCTCTTTCTACGTTGTCACACTTGCCCGCGCCCTCCTTCACCGATTCCTGATAGCGTGCCCGTCGAGGATGACTGGTACTACACCAGTGACTAGTCGAAGTCGTGGCGACTTCAAGTCTGACGGGGGGGTAATGTTACGATTTCTCTCTCTCTGTACGACATGTCTTATCTGCTTATCTCGCGTTCCCATGTACTTTTACCCATGTTCTGCTTCGATTCGATTCCCGACCCTTATCTCGCACCAACCCCATGACCGTAGGGAAGCCAGGGCTATAACTTCTAGAGCCCGCTGACGTCATTTGAGCCCCGTGTGCCCCCGCGGGATTCCCTTGTACCTTTTATGGACTTCCCCTTCACACTTCTTCATTAGCTCGCTGGGGCCAGTACCTCAGGATCGCGTCATATGTTTGTACTTCACAAACATCCTGTAGTAGTATATAAGTCACGCCCTACCTAGCTTGTACGGTAGACTTGACTTCTTGTGTAATACCACAATTGCCTTGCCTCATGAACGACTTTGACTCGCTGTTACGCTTGAGTCCCCTTTTCGCTCGCACCTTCGCTTGAGCCCTGACCTTCCGCTATTATCCTTGTGTCCCTGGGAGACCAAGTGATACTTGTGCATCATCGAACTGAACCCTGACCGGTTCGCGCTCTTCCGATCCCGAGTTGACTTAGCCGAAGTACACGTCGTACTTAACGCCCCTGTGGTGGCGTTACACTTGACATAGCCAGACTGATCTATTTCAATGCGTCTGAGGGAGCGGTCGCGCACAATGCGCATACCAAGATAGGACTCTATCTCCCCTGAGATCTGTCATCTCATAGCGTTCAGCAAGATCTGACTTTAAACGCTTAATCCTCTCCAAAGAGGCACCCAAAATTGTGATGTCGTCAACGTAAACAATAACGAAGAGTGGTACCATCCCCCTCTCGTTGAGGCAACACATATACGCCTGCATCGGCGAACGTCCGCTTGAAGCCAAGTGCTAGGAGCACTCCATGGAATTGTAAGTTCCATGCACGGGAGGCTTGTTTGAGACCATATATCGCCTTGACAAGGCGACACACCTTTGTCTCTGCACCAGCAACGGTGAAACCTTGTGGCTGCTCCATGTATATCTCCTCGTCAAGCACGCCATTGAGAAACGCGGACTTGACATCCATTTGATGGATGTGCCAGTCCTCCAGCGCGGCCAACGCCAGAAGCAATCTCAGCGACTCAAATTGTGCGACGGGAGAGAAGGTTTCATCGAAATCTATGCCAGGGATCTGCTGTGAATCCCTTAGCCACCAAGCGAGCTCTGTAGCAGCCATCCGCTTTGAGCTTGAAGACCCATTTGGATTTTACTGCCTTACGATTAGGCGGGAGATCCACTAACTCCCATGTGCCATTGTGGGCGAGTGCGTCCATTTCATACTGACATGCCTTAGTCCACTCATCTGCGTCTGCAGACCAGCATGGCCTCTGCATAGGATGCAGGGTCTCTGCCAACATAGGCTGCAGCTAACAGTTCTGCATACCCCAGTCGCCTGCCGCGCAGTGCCACATTGTCCCCACTGTAATAGTGAGGATTGGGCACAGGCACACGGCTAGAGCGTCTTGGTGCATTGTCCATCTCACGCAACAGCTGACTACGCTGTGCACGAGCCTCAAAGCCTCCAGGCATATCTGGTGAGGGAGGTGGGACATGGCGCATAATGCGCGTTGCACTTTGGGGTGGCGGTGGTGAGGTAGGGGTGGCTTGCTCACGCTTTGGAGTGGTGGGCAGAGTGGGCAGTGCAGGTGGTGGTGGTGGCGTGTGTGGACGCTCTTGTTTTGGGTCTAGGAGTTCTTCAACATCCTCCTCCTCACTACTGCTGGAGTGTGCAGGGGAGGGAACTTGCTGTGGTGGTAACGCCGATGTGCTAGGTACGGCAATTACTGGTGGAGGTAGTGGTTGTGACACCACTTGAGAAGGTTGTGGGTGTGGCTCAACACCCTGGAGGGACGGGAAGCTGCTCTCGTCGAAAGTCACATCCCTGGACAATCTGACAGAGTGGGTTTGGCGGTCCCAGAGCTTATAGCCCTTAGATTCAGGCTCAAACCCAATAAGCGTGACCTCAATGGCCTTCGCATCCAATTTGCGATGCTTATCAGCGGGTATGTGCATGTACCCTTTGCATCCAAAGACGCGTAAATGTGAGACATCTGGTATTTTGCCAGAATACCAGAGCTCAAAAGGTGTGCGCCACTTAAGCGTACGGGTGGGAGAGCGGTTATAGATGTGTACCGCTGTGCTCATAGCATGCTCCCAGAAGCCTTTAGACATGCCAGCTGTGTGTAGCATGGCCATCGCCTTGTCCATAATGGTGCGGTTAAACTGCTCAGCTTTCCCAGTTCGACTGTGGTGAACCTGGCATCGTAAGGTGGTGCTCTATCCCTCTCTGCTTGAGAATGTCCTGCACTTGGCTTGCCATGTACTCGCCTCCACGGTCAGAGTGGAGTGCGCGCAGTTTATGGGACATTTGGGTTTCACCCCAGGCCAAATACATCTGCAGCGCTTTCACAAACTGATCCTTCGACTTAATGAAGTACACCACTGCAAACTTAGAGTGGTCGTCTATGAAGGTGGCAGTGTATGCAGAGCCTTGCAGGGATTGAGTTTGCATAGGACTGGCTAGGTCACTGTGCACAATCTCAAATATACGAGTTGTCCTTTTGGTGGAGGACACAGAGAAGGGTTGGCGAGTGGATTTGCCTAACTCGCACCCACAACACACACCAGTGTGCGTGGTAGAGCTGTCAATGTCCATGCCAGTAGTGGCAGAGGGACCATACGACTTAAGAGCAGCAGAGGAGATGTGTCCCATGCACTGATGCCAGATGTCTAGAGTGGTGGCAGCACTTTTGACGTGAGCATTTAGGCCAATTTTTGAAGCGTCCAACCAGTAGAGGTTGTCCTCCAAGTAGCCAACAGCTACACAACTTTTGTTGACAGATATTTTAAAAGA
>JAKELL010000746.1:0-11482 GCA_021524915.1 Lactarius akahatsu | reverse complement strand
CCTTCGCCAACCACTACAAGAGTCGGTTCAAGAGATCCTTCGCCGACACACATGTCAACGTCCGCGGAACCCGATACGGACGAGACTCAGATTCAAGAGGACCGGGACTTCGACCGGTACTTATCAGAGGAACATTGCCCTCTACACCAACACCTCGTCTACGGCAACCACCTCACCACCACGCACAACGAAACCCCTCCGCTATGCACCACAGACGGGGAGCCCATCCGTATGGCGAAAGATTCTCGACCCAAGGTCCGCATCTATCGTGCGGAAGAACACAGTCCGATTTCCAGACGCCAAGTGGAAACTCCTCCACCCCTCGGATTCAGACACAACAGGGGAGTACACTATATCCCTTTCCAGATCCGCGATGCTCAGGACCGGCTGCACCCAGCTCGCTATACGCAGCTCATCCTTACGGCGGATCCGTTCGTCCTCGCCTACAGAAGGGGCAGCGACCAGCAATACGGAAAGCCAGTGCACGCCGCCCCCAACTACGACTACCCCCGAGACACCGCTTACTGCGACGACGACCTGATCTTCTTAGATCAGCGCAGCGTCATGCGGGAGTCGGTGGACCGCGCCCTCACGGGCATGAAGGACCTCACACTGACGGCAGAGGTCCATCGATACCGCTGTGCCCAGGCGGGGGTGGAAGCGAAGGAGTCGGAGTTGGCGAGACTCACAGAGGAGTTAGACAAGATCGCCAGGGTACGACGGGAGTGTGTGCTCCGCCTACAGCGTGCCAACGCGATCACGCGCATCAAAGCAGAGAGGGACTCCTACCGACCGGGTCTGGAGGCAGGACAGCAGGTCGCGGAGCAGAGGGAGGCGGTCCAGCGGGGTCGAGCTGGGGCTCGACCATAAGAAGGGGGTGATGTTACGATTCGGATCGATCGGCGCCTCGGGCCGGGAAGTGGACACTGACGCGTCGACTATGACATCGCCGTCAGCGAAATATCGTCATGGACTTGTAGGATCAGTCAGCCGGGTAAGCTCCGGCACATGTAGATGTACGATAACGGATCGGATCTCGGAGTGACTCGTAGTGACTCATAACTAGGATAGCTGTACTAGGGTTCACGGTACTTACGCTATTGGCTAGTTAGTATTCCAGCGGCGCTTCAAAGCCCACGCGTAACTGTATAAGTAGACCAGTGCGAAGACCAAGAACGGCATCTTGGTCTTCTTCCAATACCACTACCATCTACTCATCTTTACTAAGAGGCTTTCCCCCTCTTAAGTGAGTGTCCGGTATATCCCCTAAGACCAGGGATCCCCGTGACTTACCTCTTGACTGTCCCTTCGTGGATCAGTGGAATATCCCGCCGACATCGCAGCATACCAAGTCTTCCTATATCGCAACGATCGAGTAGCGTCCCCTTATCACACCTTCTACATCATCGATAGCATTACGTGGGCTAACGCTCAGTACATCGATCGCATCCCAGCAGGGGTACCGCAGCTTGAGGACCTTCACGCATACTTTGGACGGGACGAAAGCCTTCAACCCCATCCAGCCTTCTACGCAGACACTTTCGCCAACCGCAATTACCGACTTGTACGGATCGCCACTAAGCAAGAGGCCTAAGTCAGGCAAGCGTCCGTGGTAGACGTTACACTAGTGTACAATCAGATCACGTGCCCGTAAGTGCCGTGTATCCCGTGATTAGGTCACGTGACCTTGGAAGATATTCTGCTAAGTCGTGAACGCCCTTTCGTGTCCAAGTCGGACTAACGCCAGTGGTGGCGTTACAGAAGCCCTTGCGCAGTTCCGCTTGTGCTTGCTCCTTTTCCATGGTGTTGGCGAACCGTCTGGTGAAGGCTCGAAGGGTTTCTTCCCAGAGGCGTCGAGTATGCTCGGGGAATCCAACCTCTGTCTGGCGCATTAGCCAATCGGTCATGTACATTACCCATTCGTTGACTAGCTCTCCCTGGATGTACCTGAGAAAGAGGAGTGATCTGCGGTAGTAATTGCGCATAAGGTCACTCGTGCTGTTGACTCCTTGGTAGAGGTTCCATTGTGCCCGGAACTGAAGGGTCTTGGTGCGATCTCCGTTGAAAATCATGGGTGGGTTTCCCATCAGTTTGTCGGATGATCGGGGTGGATTTCCAACGGGGCCTGCTCCTGGGAATCCTCCTCCTGGTGGTCCTCCTCCGCCTCCATGTCCACCGCCTCCTCCACCGTGTGGGGGTCCTCCCCCTCCTGTGGGCGGGTTTCCGCCTGGAGGATCGGGTTCGTCTGGTCCTATGGCACGCATTAGAGCTGCGTCGTCTGCAGTCATCCGATGTCCCGTGCTTGGGTTAATGGGGAGTAGGTCTTCAGGTATTCCGTCTTGTGGTTGTTGTACTGGGTCTAGTTGGAGTGCGTATGTTGGTTCTAATTGTGTGGTTGTCATCTCCTCTGGTGGGTGGACGATGATATGCTCAGCTTGTGGTGCTTCGTTAAGTGTGATTCCTGCCGCGAGGTTTGCTAGTTCCTCTTGTTCTTCTGCGTTAACTTGGGAGAGGTGGTCTTCCTCAGATTCGTTCTCGCTTCGTTCGGATTCAGAGTCTTCTTCTGTGGTAGTTGTGGTGATTGCACCGTCGATGGGTCCTACCCTGGCGAGGGGAACTACTTCGCTTTCTAGAATGTCGCACCGATATTCGTGCGTTGTTGGTCTAACGACCGTTCGTATTCCTGCGTCGTTGGTTGCGAGTATACACCAACAGGTATGCTCGTGGCTGAACTCAACTGGGTAGTAGCGACTTGGCCGGTTAGGGAAGTCGACGAAGTAACCTGTTTCTCCTCGGTGTGTCCTCCACCTGGCAGCTTTCAGATAGCGTGTGGGGACGTCTCGTTCTCCTCTACTGGGGATAGTGTATGATTGGACCTGATTCCAGCCCCACCGATCTCCTGTCGTGGGCGCCACCGTGTCGCTCTTGTAGAAGGTAGCTTGGTCTTAATGTTGCGTTAGGTCCGTCCTAACGATGCTCGACTTGAGCGATGACAGAGTGGCTCGAAGTGTTAGGGGCGACTTAGCGAGTATGGATACACGCCTTCAACAAGGACGTGATCGTAGCGAGCACTGGGGTAAGATCCACCAGGCGTATAGTTCGTCGAACAGCTTCCCCGAGGAGGGGCAAGCGTACCAAGAGACAGAGAGCGAGAAAGAGGCAAGCGAGGAGAGAGGAGAGAAGTGCAATAGTGATTCAAGAAGACCAAGCTGGAGGACTTGGTCTTCGCGCAGCCTAGTAGATATACAATTGACGAGGAGCTTTGAAGCTCCTCCTGAATGTAAAGTACCCAGTAGCGATAGTAGCTCGAACCCTACTATGACTGTCCTAGGTGTGAGTCAAGTCCGATATGAGGTACATGTGATAATACAGCCGATAAGGCTGACTGAGACGAGTGTCCCTGACTAATACCTGGGTAGTCAGAACCCCATGAGCCTCCAATCCGTACTAATGAGTCCGATCGCAACAATTTTTCTGTGCTTTTCTACTATTTTCCAGGGACGCGTAAGCAGGAAACTAAATATAAACTGAGCACGTCAGTCTATTGTGACAATGGCATGATCCGTGCACAGTCGGGAATCTTCGGATGGGAACGGGAAGCTGAATCTGAAATGTGAGACATTAGTTGAGAAACTGAGAATCTTCTGAGGCTTTTCCGGAAACTGATTATCCAAGATAATCGATGGCACAATCGGTGGGTCGTGACAGAAATGAAATGATTGCTTTCAGAGCCCAAGGCTGTCTACCTCAGCCTCCTTAGCCTATTGGTTGCCTCATCACCACAAGTGGCTTTACTGAATCCTTTCCCATTGCCGCTACAAGGCAGGTATCTGGTTGCAGAACACCATAGTGCATCAGGAAAACCCATGTTTTACTTATTTGTACTCTCTGTTCTTTTTGCTCTTTTAGCAAGGGAAAAAAGGACCCTTTCAGAAAAGTACCAACTACTTAAAAAAAGAAATCCCCTCTTCTTTTTCTTTACTTTTCCTACTTTTTAGGCATATTTCTGGGGAAATTTTAGATTTTGGTCTGATTTTGGTCCAATTTTTTGAAATTTTGGTCCAATTTATTACCATATATGGAATTTTTCGGACCAAAAAATAAAGTTTGGTCCAATATTTCTGTTTTTTTTGGGCATTTTATTTTGTCAATTTTTGGTCATTTGGTACTCTACTTATCCTGTACTTTTTTTGGCAGCTCAGCAAGTAAAAAAAAAAGAAAGAGGGATGTCTTTTTCTTACTTTTTCTACTTGTTTTCTGAAAAGAATGAAAAAGTATGGAAAATTATGAATAAGTAAATACATGGTTTTCCTGATGACTGGTGAACACCTCCCAGAGTCTGAACCAGGTTTTACACTCCCATGGTGAGGAGATCCTGCACCCAGTGTGGAGCACCAGAGACAGCTGGCACTAAGCTCCACAATACACAGCCCAGTGGGCCATGCACACCTGGATATGGATTGAAGGGCTACCATATCCAATCTCCTTGCGCATAGCACAGGGGCTAGGAAAACAGTAGGGATGAAAGTAGGACTACTGGGCAGTATGTAACAGGAGGTTCCTCAGCAGAGACTGTTGAGACGCGACTGTTTTAAGTCACATGTCTCGTGGGATATGATTGAGTCATCCCATATACTAAATACGGTATCTGTCCCTTACGGACTGATTTGGACTTGGCCGGACTCTTACGGACCGCTTTTGTTTATCTTTATTGATAGAGTCATACATGGCTCTTATTGTTCTCTGTTGTTAAGATACCGGTATTGTCTGCTTTAGGCAGCTATTGTTCTCTGCCCTCCAATGGCATTTCTCCCTCTGGCGCACAGACCACCTGTATTGTGTTTGGATCACCTGTGCGCACAGACCATTCTTAGCTAAGCGTCCTGTATATAAGGACTGCTGTTTTTGCCTCTACACTTCAGAGTTTCCTTCACCTCTGAAGTGTAAGTTCCTTTCCCTTTACCTCTCCTACCATACCTTTACTCATAAGGCGTTCCTTTATAGTAACTTGTCCTTACTAGGTATGCAGATGTAATAGAGTTCCCTTCACCTCTGAAGTTAACTTGTCCTTACTAGCTCTTTGCTATTAACTCCTCGCTTGTTAGTTCTGCGCTTCAACAGAGACCACTGGCACCCCAGTGTCTACTGCCTTGAACAAGGCTGGTGAGGCCCCAGACAGACCTTAGCCTGGTGTGTGATCCTAAGAACACAGTGACCAGCCAAGTGGAGTGGCTAGGGCACCAGGGCCCATAACCTGATGAACAGCACACATGAAGGGATGATACTCACAGTGAACTGAGGACTGTGGTGAGATATCAAGGGTGGCTGGTGTTGAGACGTGACCTATGTCACATGTCTTGAGGGATATAATTGAGTCATCCCATATACTAAATACAGTATCTGTCCCTTATGGACTGATTTGGACTTGGCTGGACTCTTACAGACTGCTTTTGTTTATCTTTATTGTCAGAGTCATAGAGTGTATGTTGAGACGCGACTGATTCAAGTCACATGTCTCGTGGGATATGATTGAGTCATCCCATTTACTAAATACGGTATCTGTCCCTTATGGACTGATTTGGACTTGGCCGGACTCTTATGGACCGCTTTTGTTTATCTTTATTGTTAGAGTCATACATGGCTCTTATTGTTCTCTATTGTTAAGATACCGGTATTGTCTGCTTTAGGCAGCTATTGTTCTCTGCCCTCCAATGGCATTTCTCCCTCTGACGCACAGACCACCTGTATTGTGTTTGGACCACCTGTGCGCACAGACCATTCTTAGCTAAGCGCCCTGTATATAAGGACTGCTGTTTTCGCCTCTACACTTCAGAGTTCCCTTCTCCTCTGAAGTGTAAGTCCCCTTTCTCTTTACCTCTCCTACCATACCTTTACTCATAAGGCGTTCCTTTATAGTAACTTGTCCTTACTAGGTATGCAGTTGTAATAGAGTTCCCTTCTCCTCTGAAGTTAACTTGTCCTTACTAGCTTATTGCTATTAACGCCTCGCTCGTTAGTTCTGCGCTTCAACAGGTTATGGGCCCTGACGCCTAATAACTAACTTGCGTTATACCTACAGATCTACTCTTGTGTCACCTTGCTCTCTCAGCCGACCACATTTTTGTCGTCTTCTACATCCTCAGTGAGCATCCTCTATCCCCTATTTTTTCGACACACCCTTTCTCGTCCACCATGATTCCGTCATGTGCCATTCTGGCTAGCCTCTTAAGGAGGTTCTCGTGAAAGGTCTTTATGACCTTAAACTCCTCTGTGCGCACTATCTTAGTATATTTTCTATACCCGGTTTTCGTCCGGAAGTGCTTTCATAGGCCAATAGGGGAAGACCCTTGCGGCTATAGGCCTTTCTAATGGTTGGGTGATACTCGGTTAATACCTGGGTCACTTTAAGGGGTGTGAAGGCCTGGTTAATAGTCAAACCCAGAAGTCCTTCCCTCTGACACAACTAGGAAACGCTACTATACTATAATGGTATTTACACAGTAGCTATGACTAGACCTCTGCTAGGAGAAGTATTCGCTCCCTTTGTGCAGGATTCGCTGCATGGCATGTATCACTAGTCTAGCTACTTAGTACCAAGACCCTTAATGGTCTGTTCTAGAGACTCCACAGACGACAGTCACAATTGTTATGGGAGTTGATCCCTATCATTGTTTCTGGAATTCGCTGTTGGCTCCTCTCTAGGGTACTACCCTTTACTGTGCATCTTAGTCGCCCCAATCTACTTGGCCCTAAAGGTTAGAGATGGCCTTGAAGCGTCCTTCGCCGGACAACGCTTCTATGAGCCCTTCTTGCTAGACCCTGATAAAGCTGTATGATATGACCACTCGCCCTCCTAGGGTCTCAGAAGATCACAGTACAAGGCAGCCATCATAAAAATGATTCCACTACTATAATACTTCCAAGTCGCACAAACTTGAGGCATGACACTCTACTGTGTTATGGAGTTATAGCGCTCTTATGGCTGGACCTCTACTTTCCCTAAACAAGATCTGGGCTGGTTCTGACTGCTCCTCGGAACCAGATATACAAACATCTCAAATGGCTTCACCCACCTTCCACCTCTCCTTCCCACCAACCCTCGTCCTTTCCAAGTTGGATGGGACAAACTGGCAAACATGGGGAGCGACCTTCACGTCGCTCATGTTGATGAATGGGGTTAAAAGGCACCTCTCTCACTCCCAGCCTGCCTTTGTTCCACACCACCCTGCCCCTGCAGCAGGAGTTGTTGGTGCCCCTACGGGGCCAACAGACGAAGGGTTGGCCATCTTGGCCCTGTGGGAGAAGCAGGAAGAGGTCATCACTGGCCTCCTATACCTCTCAGTCACATCAGAGGTTCTATCTGGCATTGTGTCAGAGACGGTGTTCCCAACCGTCCATGACAAATTTTCCCACTTAGATCACCTCTATGGTCAGGTCGGCTCCATGGCCACCTTCAACTTATGGGTGGGCTTGGCCAACACCAAGCTTCAGGAAGGTAGCCCCTTCCAACCTCAACTCCAGAAAATGCTGGACGCGAGGAACACCCTTGTGGAGCAAGGGATGCCCGTCTCGGACATGCAAATGTCCTTCATATTGTTAGACGCGCTACCCCCCTCCTACAGCACCATAGCAGGAACCATCCTCGCCTCTGGCCCCCCTGCCAACCTACAACCTCAGGACCTAATTAACAGGTTCATTAATGAGGAATCACGCATCGCTGGTCCCCCAGCATCTTATAATAAGATAGCCCCCGTCAAGAAAAATTCGCCTCCGCACGATCATGCGTCGCAGGCATCAGGCAGCTCTGTGTCCCCAGACATAATCTGCCACTACTGCAAAAAGTCTGGCCATAAAAAACCAGACTGCTACAAACTCAAACGGGACCAGGAGAATGCGAAGAAAGGGAGGGCTGGGCAGCGTGGGAAAGCTACCCAAAATACAATGACTGAGGCCCCGGACTCGCTTCCAGGGAACAGGTTTGCTGCAGCCAATAGCATACCTGTACCAAAGAGCCGCCTGTTTACCATAGTTAATGGCTCTGGCAAAATAGAAGAGGTACATGAGGTACCTCAGGTCTCCCTTTACATGATGAGTGCCAACCACACTCAGATAGCATCAAGATGGATGATGGATAGTGGAGCATCAGCACATTTCACTCCACACCTTGAAGACTACGACTCCTACACACCCCATGAAGGAGTAGAAGTGCTTCTAGGTGACAACTCTCTGCTCAAGAGTGTTGGTACTGGTACGGTTACAATCCGAACCAACAGAGGTTATGACCTCAAAATATCAAATGTGCTACACCTCCCCAACACACACTCACGTATACTATCCACGCCTGCTCTAACACAAAAAGGCGCCATCATCAGTTTCGACTCAACATCTTTTGCTATAAGATTCAATGGAGAGACCATAGCGGAAGGACACAAGGCTTCAGGCCTATATTGGCTTGACGGACAACATATGAACTCAGTCCGAGCACCTGCATCTGCTAGCCTTGATGTCTGGCATCAGCGCATGGGACATATGTCCAAAGACGCGCTTAAAAGATATGCTCAGGAGTCTGTAAAAGGACTCCATATAAATAACTCACCAGTAGACGATAAGTTGTGCCATGGCTGTGAGACTGGCAAATCAACGCGTCTACCCTTTCCGCCTTCCTCAAAACGCGCACAAGAACCCCTTGAAGTCATCCACAGTGACCTTGTTGGCCCCATGCAGAGCCAATCAATACAAGGAAACAAGTACTTCGCCACGTTCATAGACGACTTCTCCAAAGCAGCAGTAGTCGTCTTCATGAAAACAAAGGACCAGTTTAAGGATGCCTTCCTACATTATAAGGCATGGGCTGAAAAACAACTAAACAAGCCCATCAAAACCTTACACTCGGACCGTGGTGGCGAATACGTCAATAATGACTTAAAGCGCATACTTTTGGAAGCGGGAATTGAGCATACTCTTACAATGCCTCATTCTCCACAACAGAATGGGAGAGCCGAGCGATTTAACCGAACGGTTATGGAAAAAGGCACTAGCATGCTTCATCATGCTGGCCTTAGCCTTGGCTTTTGGGAGCAAGCAGTTCAAACTGCTGTCCAAGTCTACAACCGCACTCCCACTCGTTCTAATCAGTGGAAAACTCCGCTGGAGCTCTGGGATGGTACAGTCCCGGATGTCTCTTACTTTAGAGTATTTGGCTGCAAAGCCTACTATCATGTACCTGAACACAACCGGCGCAAACTAGATCCTAAAGCAAAGGAAGCCGTGTTTGTGGGCTATGAGCCCCTATCAAAGGGCTACAAACTCTGGGATAGACATAGCCGGTGCTTCGTCTCTTCATGAGATGTTACATTTGACGAAAGCACTTTCCCATCCCTGAGTGACCTGGCTCGTCACTCTCAAACTCCTACCCCTCCCGTGTCTGGTGAACTCGAAAGAGGCGCTGCCGGCGGAGAGATTTTCTTTGTAGTGCCTAGCCCGCCTACACCAGCTGTTGCCCCTGCGGCACCTACACCAGTCTTTGTACTCCCACCTATTCAGGTGCCCGCAGAACCTCAACAACAGCCTAGCACACCCCCCAACACCACACCTGCTGCGGCAGACCAGACAATATATCACACTCCCCCTTCCCAAGCCCCCCCTCCTACAAACACTGCACCCACCCGCACTCGCACTCGCTCCACAAGGCGTGCTGCAGTAGTTGCTCCTATACCGGCCCCTAATTTCAATAGGGAAGTATCTCCTCCCAGATCTACTCCCAGATCTCCGAGGAATACTCAACCGGTTTCGCCTAACCGACCAAGGCGGAGCACTAGGGTACGATTCACGAATCCTCGCTATCTCCAAGAGGATGATGAATTCGTGCAAGGAAGCAGTAGGCTGGGAATGATGGACCTACTTAATGCGGCAGAGGTACCTGGCTATAGGGACCCTCAGACCTTTAAGCAGGCTATGGAATCTGAACAAGCTGTCGATTGGCTTGAAGCATGCCAGTATGAACTGGATGCTCTCAACAAGCTCGATGTCTGGAGATTAGAACCCCTCCCTGCTGGAAGGAAGGTGGTCAAATGCAAATGGGTGTTTAAGAAGAAAGCAGATGGACGCTTTCGTGCTAGGCTAGTGGCAAAAGGGTTCACCCAACTAGAGGGGGTGGACTTTGACGAAACTTTCTCCCCAGTTGCCCGCTTCGAGTCCTTACGACTCCTTCTTGCGTTAGCCACGCTTGAAGACTGGCATATCCATCAGATGGATGTCAAATCGGCATTCCTTCATG
Organism: Lactarius akahatsu; assembly: GCA_021524915.1. Taxonomy (NCBI): domain Eukaryota; kingdom Fungi; phylum Basidiomycota; class Agaricomycetes; order Russulales; family Russulaceae; genus Lactarius; species Lactarius akahatsu. The sequence goes on along the minus strand of JAKELL010000746.1, from coordinate 1,206 downwards.
GGGAACTGGAGGAAGAAATCTATATGGAGCAACCTGTCGGTTTCGTCACAGCTGGCTCCGAGCACCTTGTGTGCCGGTTACAGAAGGCACTTTATGGCCTGAAACAAGCCTCCCGCGCATGGAACGTGCAATTCCATGGGGTCCTTTGTGACCTAGGCTTTACGCGGACGTACTCTGATGCAGGAGTATATGTGTATCATCTTCAAGAGGGGGGTGACACATTATTTGTGATCTTATATGTAGATGACATCACTATACTTCGGGAGCTCTCTATCAAAGATCAATGATCTGAAAGTCTCTCTATCAGACCGATATGAGATGACTGATCTTGGTGAAATCCAATCATATCTCGGTGTCAACATCACCAGAGATCGTGCAAACCGCACTATGGAAATCAACCAATCAGACTACATCCGCGATGTGATTGAGCGCTTTGGAATGATAGATTCCAACCCAGTATATACCCCTCTTCCCTCTGGCGCTGAGGCACACTTGATCAAATTCGAAGATCAGGCCTCTACTTCTGAATTAAGAAGTATCAACAGATATTGGGTCTCTGCTGTATCGCAGATAGGAACAGACCTGATATATCCTTCGCTGTTGCGCGCCTTAGTCAATTTGCTTCCAATCCCTCACCTCAGCATTTACGCCTATCCAAGTATGTCCTAGCCTACCTAAACACAACAAAGGACTACAGGATACGCTATGCTGGAGGGACTGACTCTGATGGAGCTGGCCTTCATGGCTACTGCGACTCTTCCTGGGGAGATCAGGAAGAAAAGCACTCCACCTGGCTACGTCTTCTTGCTTGCTAATGGAGCCATTTCATGGTGTACCAGAAACAGAAGACCATAGCCCCTACCACAGAAGCAGAGTACATGAGCCTCGCTGAGGCCTCTAACCAAGCTCAGTGGTACACCACTTTCCTAGGGAACTAGGGTATGAGGTCGCCTCCCCCATTCCCCTACACTGTGACAACAAGGGTGCTGTAGACTTAGCATTAACCCTGTCACTGGAAGGCGGTCCAACATATCCTGATCAAACACCATGTAGTCAGGAGTACGTAGAAAATAAGGTCATAGACCTGATTCGTACTCCTACAGGGAAATGGTTGCAGATGGACTTACTAAGTCACTGCCCAAAGAACCCTTTGACAAAATGGTCACTGATCTAGGAATGGTGTAAGAAGGGTTAAAAGGAAAACTT
>JAKELL010000745.1:0-11574 GCA_021524915.1 Lactarius akahatsu | reverse complement strand
CGAGTCCCCCACTTCGACCTGACGCCCCTCAAATCAAGAACGACAAGAGGAAGACGCCCGCAACGTTGAAGTGGCAGAGTGGATGAAGACACGGGACTGGAGGAGACCGCACAGGACTGGAGGGACCGACAACTAGCAGTAGCCGCGGCCCGGCAGCAGTCATCTATCACCGACGACGCCAACACACCAAGACGCTGAGAGAGCAGTGTACGAAGCAGTCGAGGAACACTAAGGGAGTGGTACCCAGTTGAGCAGCCATACCTTATTACGGCCACCGACTCTGACGACCCCCGAGACCCCGTACGCGTGCGACACCACTGGCCGCCCCATATACCTCGGCGGGTGGTAGTCGACCCGAAGACTCCACCCTGCCCGCGTCCGGTCCTACTTGGAGGACGGCGCGCACGCACCCCCGGATACAAACACAATCGGGGGACGACTTCGTCCACTACCCTATCACCAACGCACAAGGGGTGACCCGCCAAGCCACCTTCATCCAGTCGTCGCAGGGCCGGACCCCCTAGTCCTGGGCCTCGTCGACGACAGCGACAAGGTATACAGCCGCCCACCTATGCCGAGCCACAAGTACGCGAGGCCGCAAACCACACTACGCCCCGGAGGACCTATACCCTCTGGTCGGCGGACACAGCAATCAACATCGGACGGACCGCGCCATCAACGAGTTGAAGGATGTCGGGCTGAAAGCCGAGGTGACTCACTTCCGCGCCTACCGACACGAGGCCGAACGGATGGAGCAGAGGTTGCACGCCCTAGCGCAGGCGCTCGGAGGGGTACAGGCGGAACTCGCCCGTTGTAAGTTCCGCCTCGAGATGGCTAACGTGTTGGATCGGATTACAGAGCGACAGGAAGCTTGGGTAGGAGGGATAGGCCCCACTCGGCGCCGTGGTCGTCGCGGCTGAAAAGGGGGTGGTGTCACGGTGTACGCGGAACGGACTCTTACTTACGGTGATGACCTCGTTAGTAAGTAGTAATGTGTCATGGACAGTCGTATCAGTCAGCAGGGACAGTAGAATCACACGCCAATAGGGCATGACTCATTCCTAGGATAGCTGTAGTAGGGTTCGAGCTACTTTAGCTATTCGTCGTACGGATTGGAGAGGAGCTTTAAAGCTGCCTCGTACATGTATAAATAGTGGCCCAGGGAGACCAAGATTCGCTATCTTGGTCTTCTTCAATTCACCACTCTCATTCGTCTTCCCACGCATGCCTCACTTGTCTCTCCCTGAGCAAGTCGCCTTCATCAAGTATCGGAACACCTAGTGGCACGACTTGCCCTAGTGTACGCTTGGATCACGTGCCCGTAAGCGCCGTGTATCCCGTGATCAGGTCACGTGACCTCGAGGAGATATTCTGCTAAGTCGTAAACGCCCTCTTGTGTCCAAGTCGGACTAACGCCAGTGGTGGCGTTACACGATCGATGCCAACGCTATCACAAAGATCTGCACCCCAAAACCATAATTCAGCCGCAAGAAGTACCTGAGGGACCATGGCAGATAGTCGGAGTCGATCTAATCGGTCCACTGCCCATGTCACGTGGAAAGGACATGATCCTTAACATAGTGGATCATTATACAAAACAGATCCATCTATTTCCAGTGACATCCCAAATCATGGCTGACGGGGTAGCATCCATCTACTTCGAGCAAGTCTTCCCCTTGCACGGGATCCCCAAGAAAATCATCAGTGATAGGGGACCCCAGTTTGCTGCAAGGAGCATGCGGGCATTATACAAGCGACTAGGGATAGACGCAGGTCTTACTACCGCCTATCACCCTCAAGCTAATGGACAGGTAGAGCGCAAAAATCAAGAAGTAGAAGTCTACTTGCGCTTGTTCATTAGTAAGAGGCAGGATGATTGGGCAGACCTGCTCCCTACAGCGGAATTCGTAGTCAATAGTAGGCTCAACTCAGCTACGGGTCACACCCCCTTTGAGCTACTATACGGTTACACACCGGACTTCACCATTCCCACTGGTAGGCCCACCGGCATCCCAACGCTCGATAAGCGTCTACAACACCTAGTTTCCACAAGAAAGGATGCAGAGGCAGCCCTACGCCTAAGTAAAAGGCGAATGCAAACAGACGTTGAACAAAGACACAAGCCATACGTCTTCAACGTCGGGGATAAAGTCTGGCTGCAAGCCAAACAAATAAAGATACACCAGCAGTCGTCCAAACTGGGCCCTAAACAATTAGGCCCATTTGAAGTCACAGAAGTTAGAAGTGACGTCGACTACAAGCTTGCACTCCCCCCTGCATTACGGATCCATGATGTATTTCATGTAGACCGCCTCTCCCCTTATAAGGGAAACGAAGTCAATGGGCTTATGCCACCTCCACCTGAACCCATCACAGTCGAAGGGGAAGAAGAGTACGAAGTTGACCACATCAGAGACTCGAAACTCTTCGGTCGTACTCTTAAGTACCTAGTTCGCTGGAAGGGCTACGGTGAAGGCGAGGACACTTGGGAGCCAGCTAAGAACCTAGCGCATGCCCCGGACAAAGTCAAGGAGTTCCACTCCTTAAATCCGGGTGCACCTAGAAAAATAGCAGCACTCATCTACGCGTCCTTGCCTTGGCAAGCATCTCATATGTACACAGAGGCCAACGTGGACGTCGACCCTTAAGAAGGGGGGTGATGTCATGGACGCGTATATTATTTTCCCTATTTTTCTGTATTTTTACGGAATTATCTGAGGAAGATATAAAGGGCCGAAGTACGAGATATTGTTAGTCACATGCTGCCATCATGTGCACCTTTGAGCACGTGACCCTGGGATAGTTGCACCCTTAACGGGACAACCTAATCCGGTCACATTCCATTTACGTACGGACTCACACGATTGGTAGATAAGGAAGGAACCTTCTAGATAGTTCTAGACTTCGCTTAGTAGTTTACGCTTACTCGCTGTATTAGGTTTTACTCAGCAAGATAAGGCATCGCGTCAGCGCCATGACTAGTGCATCAGTCAGCACAATAGATAGCGCTATTATTAGACACGACGTGTCAGCTCCTGAGTCATGGAGTCTTACTGTACACTTAGTAATAGTGTTTAGACTCAGTTCAAGCTCAGCCACAGTAGCGTATATAAACCCTCCTGTAGCGTCCTGAGTGGAACCAACTTGTCCTCTTGGTTCTCCACTCAGGTGCGCATCTCCTTGTACTCCTTACTCCTTACCAATCTAACTTGTCCTCTTGGTTCTCCACTCAGCGTGCCACAGCGTGATCACTGACATCTTGAGTTCTTGCATAAAGACTCTGAGATATTCGTCCACTCCGCTGTGACTGTATGTTAGCGTGTGATTTATCTCCGCGCCGAGCTTGAGTGTGCTCACCAGACAGTTCACTACAGTTCGCACTTGAGCTTGACGTAGCGAGGTTGTCATACCGCTACATGCGCCAGAGGGAGAAATGCCATTGGAGGGCAGAGAACAATAGCTGCCTAAAGCAGACAATACCGGTATCTTAACAATGAAGAACAATAAGAGTCTACACGTGACTCTAATAATAAAGATAAACAAAAGCGGTCCATAAGAGTCCGGCCAAGTCCAAATCAGTCCGTAAGGGACAGATACCATATTTAGTATATGGGATGACTCAATCATATCCCATGAGACATGTGACTTGAATTAGTCGTGTCTCAACAAGCGGGCCCTAGAAGTCATAAGTCTGGCTTCCCTACGGTCATGGGGTTGGTGCGAGATAAGAGTCGGAGAATGAATCGGAACGGGTCATAGGTAAAAGTACACACAAACACGAGATGGGGCAAGAAGGCAGACAGGACACGTTGTATAGTAAGACGAAAATCGTAACACAAGCGAGCACCACTTGCGGCCTTTCAGGAGCTGACTCAAGTTTGAACAAGAGTCTGCATGTACACACGAGGAGGGCCCTGGGCCCTCCCGCAAGAGCTAGTATATATCAAATGCAAAGGACGAATTACTTATTCCCAACTTGGCTTGTGGCGAGGACGGGCTTTGCGGCAGATTTTGGCTTCTTCCCACTTGTCCTCTCCCGCTGCTTCTCATTCACAAGCGTAGTGAGTCCGTTCGTGGCCTTGCGGACGTTGACGTCGCGCAGGGGCATGGTGAGGGCGCGCACGTGGTGTTCAACGAACGTAGAGTACAGCGGCTTGTCCTGGTGGCATTTCACGATATGGGCGATGATGGCTTCCGAGAGCGCGACAATATCCTCTTTGGAATTGGGCGACGATTTCAGGATGTTGTGTCGAGATCTGCATTGGCAGAGGAGCCAGTGCGCATATGTGAGAAAACAAAAATGATGAGATCGAAACAGCAGTGACGCACCCGAGAGTGCTGGAACCGAAGAGCTCGAGCTCTGTGGTGTTATGGAGATCGGACTCGAGCTCGCGCTCCTTCTCGAGTCGCACCATCGTGCGCAGGTCGAGCACCGCATCCTCGTCGTAATCCGCGTCGCTGCCGCCCGCAGCGAGCTGTGTCCGCTGCACAGCCTCCTTCTTGGCAAGCTGTTGTTTAAGCGTCCCCTTCTTGGGCGGCGCCGCTGCTGCCGCTGCAGGCTTCGCCTTTACCTCGTCGTCCTCGGAGGATGCCTCCCAGTCGCTCTGCGCTGATCGCGATGATCAGGGAGGAACAGGGCGTTCGAGTAATACATATGACGGCCCATCGTCATTTTCGTCTTCTCCCTCCCATTTGCCCTTGGCAGCTGCGTTGTTGGGTACGGCACGCGCCACTGGTGGGCGCTGTGAGCCACCATCGTCGGATGTTCACTATTGACTCACGAAGAAATCCAGGAACACGTTCAAACGCTGAAAAAGTCGCTTTATTGTAGTCGTCCTACCCAACCGCGTTAGAATTTACACCGCTGGGCCAGGTTTCAGTGAAAAAAACTGCCACCCTCCTGGCCATTGTATAGACCCCGATGAATAGAGGTCAGTAGGGAATTTTCTCAACCAGGTACCTGAAACACAAGGCCATGCTTTCTCCCAAGCCCTGTCCAGTCCAGGAAAATTCTGACGGAGTGGGATGTGATACTCAACCATATTATACCACGTACTACATGAGGGTTGAGACCCAGTGAGAATCCCGGTGAAGGAAAAGGAAGGATAGTGGTTGAAAATGAATCAATCTGTCGGAGAATGAAGAATATAGAACTATTTGATTCAACTCGGAAAATAGTTCAAAAACGTTCACTCGCGTTGAATCAAACTGAATTTCTTTGAGCACGCTCGTCAAGCTCGTGCTGCTACATATCCCGTCTGAGTCCTGCAATCTAACAGGATTATTCAAAGTCGATCCGAGTCCATTGGACCATTTGACCCACATACTACACTTCTTACTGTTTCGACTTCCAACTGTTTTTGACACCAGACGCTGCCATTGGTACAACTCCTGGCTCGCTTTCACGACAACGGCCACCACAAGCCAGTCCCCCCTTAGTCCCCCCTCACACTCTCTCATGCTATATGCGCATACATTCGGAATACTTACCCTTGGCCCAACATAAGGTATCTGCCATGCATCTGGGAACATCGAAGACCGTAAGGTGAGTCACAAATCACGTTTCCGCATATATCACCTTCACAACCACAGGGGTCAGATAATCGGATTGCTCGCCGTCAACTCAAACAGGTCATGGTAGCGTGCAGGGAGTTTGCGGGGGTGTGGGGTACAAGGTGGGGTAAACGATGACGCCACCCACAAGACAAGTCAGTGCTCTCTTATGTTATATTGACACTAATGCTACTCACAACCTCCATGTTGAAGCGCAGAACTAACGAGTGGAGCGTTAATAGCAAGGAGCTAAAGACAAGTAACTTCAGAGGGTGAAGGAACTCTTATAGCAATACTACTACACACACCTAAAGACAAGTACTAAGACGTCTGTGAGTAAAAGGTAGTGTAGAGTAAAAGAGGGAACTTACACTTCAGAGGGGAAGGAACTCTGAAGTGTAGAGGCGAAAACAGCAGTCCTTATATACAGGACGCTTAGCTAAGAATGGTCTGTGCGCACAGGTGATCCAAACACAATACAGGTGGTCTGTGCGCCAGAGGGAGAAATGCCATTGGAGGGCAGAGAACAATAGCTGCCTAAAGCAGACAATACCGGTATCTTAACAATGAGAACAATAAGAGCCATATATGACTAACAATAAAGATAAACAAAAGCGGTCCGTAAGAGTCCGGCCAAGTCCAAATCAGTCCATAAGGGACAGATACCGTATTTAGTATATGGGATGACTCAATCATATCCCACGAGACATGTGACTTGAATCAGTCGCGTCTCAACATCCCTCCATGATAGAGGCAGTCCATTTTGTAGGTATAGGTGTTTATAGAACCCAGAGTCGTACAGAAGTTCGGGATTGAGGTTGAATCTTTGTGCAGATAATGTTCAATCCGAAGCGGTTTTACACCCACTTCATGATAGTCCTGTGATAGGACTACTTTTGAGGGTGACTGTACTGTTGGAACAAGGTCCAACTCCTTCAGGTTCTAAGAAGGGTTTTTCATAGCTCTCATGGATTAGAGAACATGATGTGTTTGTACAGAACAATGTGACGTCCTTGTTGATAAACCAAGGATCGACGACCATTGACTGTGTACAAGTTTTCTTTAACCCTTCTTACACCATTCCTAGATCAGTGACCATTTTGTCAAAGGGTTCTTTGGGCAGTGACTTAGTAAGTCCATCTGCAACCATTTCCCCTGTAGGAGTACGAATCAGGTCTATGACCTTATTTTCTACGTACTCCCTGACTACATGGTGTTTGATCAGGATATGTTTGGACCGCCTTCCAGTGACAGGGTTTAATGCTAAGTCTACAGCACCCTTGTTGTCACAGTGTAGGGGAATGGGGGAGGTGACCTCATACCCTAGTTCCCCTAGGAAGGTAGTGTACCACTGAGCTTGGTTAGAGGCCTCAGCGAGGCTCATGTACTCTGCTTCTGTGGTAGACTGGGCTATGGTCTTCTGCTTTCTGGTGCACCATGAAATGGCTCCATTGGCAAGCAAGAAGACGTAGCCTGAGGTGGAGTGCTTTCTTCCTGATCTCCCCAGGAAGAGTCGCAGTAGCCATGAAGGCCAGCTCCATCAGTCAGTCCCTCCAGCATAGCGTATCCTAGTCCTTTGTTGTGTTTAGGTAGGCTAGGACATACTTGGATAGGCGTAAATGCTGAGGTGAGGGATTGGAAGCAATTGACTAAGGCGCGCAACAGCGAAGGATATATCAGGTCTGCTTCCTATCTGCGCATACAGCAGAGACCCAATTATCTGTTGATACTTCTTAATTTCAGAAGTAGAGGCCTGATCTTCGAATTTGATCAAGTGTGCCTCAGCGCCAGAGGGAAGAGGGGTATATACTGGGTTGGAATCTAACATTCCAAAGCGCTCAATCACATCGCATGTAATCTGATTGGTTGATTTCCATAGTGCGGTTTGCACGATCTCTGGTGATGTTGACACCGAGATATATTTGGATTTCACCAAGATCAGTCATCTCATATCTTAGAGAGACTTTCAGATCATTGATCTTTGATAGAGAGCTCCCGAGTATAGTGATGTCATCTACATATAAGATCACAAATAGTGTCACCCCCCTCTTGAAGATGATACACATATACTCCTGCATCAGAGTACGTCCGCGTAAGCCTAGGTCACAAAGGACCCCATGGAATTGCACGTTCCATGCGCGGGAGGCTTGTTTCAGGCCATAAAGGGCCTTCTGTAACCGGCACACAAGGTGCTCGGAGCCAGCTGTGACGAAACCGACAGGTTGCTCCATATAGATTTCTTCCTCCAGTTCCCCATGAAGGAATGCCGATTTGACATCCATCTGGTGAATATGCCAGTCTTCAAGCGTAGCCAACGCAAGAAGGAGTCGTAAGACTCGAAGCGGGCAACTGGGGAGAAAGTTTCGTCAAAGTCCACCCCCTCTAGTTGGGTGAACCCTTTTGCCACTAGCCTAGCACGAAAGCGTCCATCTGCTTTCTTTTAAACACCCATTTGCATTTAACCACCTTCCTTCCAGCAGGAAGGGGTTCTAATCTCCAGACATCAAGCTTGTCGAGAGCATCCAGTTCATACTGGCATGCTTCAAGCCAATCGACAGCTTGGTCAGACTCCATGGCCTGCTTAAAGGTCTGAGGGTCCCTATAGCCAGGTACCTCTGCCGCATTAAGTAGGTCCATCATTCCCAGCCTACTGCTTCCTTGCACGAATTCATCGTCCTCTTGGAGATAGCGAGGATTCGTGAATCGTACCCTAGTGCTCCGCCTTGGTCTAAGGCGAAACCGGTGTGTTCCTGGAGATCTGGGAGTAGATCTGGGAGGAGACTTCCCTATTGAAATTAGGGGCCGGTATAGGAGCTACTGCAGCACGCCTTGTGAGCGAGTGCGAGGGTGGGAGTGTTTGTAGGGGAGGGGCTTGGGAAGGGGGAGTGTGATATATTGTCTGGTCTGCCGCAGCAGGTGAGGTGTTGGGGGGTGTGCTAGGCTGTTGTTGGGTTCTGCGGGCACCTGAATAGGTGGGAGTACAAAGACTGGTGTAGGTGCCGCAGGGGCAACAGCTGGTGTAGGCGGGCTAGGCACTACAAAGAAGATCTCACGCCGGCAGCGCCTCTTTCGAGTTCACCAGACACGGGAGGGGAAGGATTTGAGAGTGACGAGCCAGGTCACTCAGGGATGGGAAAGTGCTTTCGTCAAATGTAACATCTCGTGAAGAGACGAAGCACCGGCTATGTCTATCCCAGAGTTTGTAACCCTTTGATAAGGGTTCATAGCCCACAAACACGGCTTCCTTTGCTTTAGGATCTAGTTTGCGCCGGTTGTGTTCGGGTACATGATAGTAGGCTTTGCAGCCAAATACTCTAAAGTAAGAGACATCTGGGACTGTACCATCCCAGAGCTCCAGCGGAGTTTTCCACTGATTAGAACGAGTGGGAGTGCGGTTGTAGATTTGCACAGCAGTTTGACTGCTTGTTCCCAAAAGCCAAGGCTAAGGCCTGCATGATGAAGCATGCTAGTGCCTTTTTCCATAACCGTACGGTTAAAACGCTCGGCTCTCCCATTCTGTTGTGGAGAATGAGGCATTGTAAGAGTATGCTCAATTCCCGCTTCCAAAAGTATGCGCTTTAAGTCATTATTGACGTATTCGCCACCACGATCCGAGTGTAAGGTTTTGATGGGCTTATTTAGTTGTTTTTCAGCCCATGCCTTGTAGTGTAGAAGGCATCCTTAAACTGGTCCTTTGATTTCATGAAGACGACTACTGCTGCTTTGGAGTCATCTATGAACGTGGCGAAGTACTTGTTTCCTTGTATTGATTGGCTCTGCATGGGGCCAACAAGGTCACTGATGACTTCAAGGGTTCTTGTGCGCGTTTTGAGGAAGGTGGAAAGGGTAGACGTTGATTTGCCAGTTTCACAGCCATGGCACAACTTATCGTCTACTGGTGAGTTATTTATATGGAGTCCTTTTACAGACTCCTGAGCATATCTTTTAAGCGCGTCTTTGGACATATGTCCCATGCGCTGATGCCAGACATCAAGGCTAGCAGATGCAGGTGCTCGGACTGAGTTCATATGTTGTCCGTCAAGCCAATATAGGCCTGAAGCCTTGTGTCCTTCCGCTATGGTCTCTCCATTGAATCTTATAGCAAAAGATGTTGAGTCAAACTGATGATGGCGCCTTTTTGTGTTAGGCAGGCGTGGATAGTATGCGTGAGTGTGTTGGGGAGGTGTAGCACATTTGATATTTTGAGGTCATAGCCTCTGTTGGTTCGGATTGTAACCGTACCAGTGCCAACGCTCTTGAGTAGAGTTGTCACCTAGAAGCACTTCTACTCCTTCGGGGTGTGTAGGAGTCGTAGTCTTCAAGGTGTGGGGTAAATGTGCTGATGCTCCACTATCCATCATCCATCTTGATGCTATCTGAGTGTTTACACTCATCATGTAAAGGGAGACCTGAGGTACCTCATGTACCTCTTCTATTTTGCCAGAGCCATTAACTATAGTAAATAGGCGGCTCTTTGGTACAGGTATGCTATTGGCCGCAGCAAACCTATTTCCCGGAAGTGAGTCCGGGGCCTCAGTCATTGTATTTGGGCTTTCCCTCGTGCCCAGCCCTCCCTTTCTTGGTTCTCCTGGTCCCGTTTGAGTTTATAGCAGTCTGGCTTTTTATGGCCAGACTTTTTGCAGTAGTGGCAGATTATGTCCGGAGACACAGAGCTGCCCGATGCCTGCGACGCATGATCGTGCGGAGGCGAATTTTTCTTGACGGGGGCTATCTTGTTTAAGATGCCGGGGGACCAGCGATACGTGATTCCTCATTATGAACCTGTTAATTAGGTCCTGAGGTTGTAGGTTGGCAGGGGGGCCAGAGGCGAGGATGGTGCCTGCTATGGTGCTGTAGGAGGGGGGTAGCGCGTCTAAAAGTATGAAGGACATTTGCATGTCCGAGACGGGCATCCCTTGCTCCACAAGGGTGTTCCTCGCGTCCAGCATTTTCTGGAGTTGAGGTTGGAAGGGGCTACCTTCCTGAAGCTTGGTATTGGCCAAGCCCACCCATAGTTGAAGGTGGCCATGGAGCCGACCTGCCATAGAGGTGATCTAGTGCAAAATTTATGGACGCTTGGGAACAGCGCTCTGACAATGCCGAGAGACCTCCGATGTGACTGAGAGGTATAGGAGGCCAGTGATGACCTCTCCTGCTTTTCCCATAGGCCAAATGGCCAACCCTTCGTCTGTGGCCCAACGGGGCACCAACACGCAGCTGGAGGGGATGGTGGGGACATGGGCTGGGTTGGAGTGAGTGAGGTGCCTCCACTCCATTCATCAACATGAGCGACGTGAAGGTCGCTCCCCATGTTGCCAGTTTGTCCCATCCAACTTGAAAGGACGAGGGTAGGTGGGAAGGAGGTGGAATGGGCGAAGCCATTTGAGATGTTTATATCTGGTTCCGAGGAGCAGTCAGAACCAGCCCAGATCTTGTTAAGGAAAGTAGAGGTCCAGCCATAAGAGCGCTATAACTCCATAACACAGTAAGTGTCATGCCTCAAGTTTGTGCGACTTGGAAGTATTTAGTAGTGGAATCATTTTTATGATGGCTGCCTTGTACTGTGATCTTCTGAGACCCTAGGAGGGCGAGTGGTCATATCATACAGCTTTATCAGGGTCTAGCAAGAAGGGCTCATAGAAGCATTGTCCGGCGAAGGACGCTTCAAGGCCATCTCTAACCTTTAGGGCCAAGTAGACTGGGGCGACTAAGATGCACAGTAAAGGGTAGTACCCTAGAGAGGAGCCAACAGCGAATTCCAGAGACAATGATAGGGATCAACTCCCATAACAATTGTGACTGTCGTCTGTGGAGTTCTCTAGAACAGACCATTAAGGGTCTTGGTACTAAGTAACTAGACTAGTGATACATGCCATGCAGCGAATCCTGCACAAAGGGAGCGAATACTTCTCCTGGCAGAGGTCTAGTCATAGCTACTGTGTAAATACCATTATAGTATAGTAGCGTTTCCTAGTTGTGTCAGAGGGAAGGACTTCTGGGTTTGACTATTAACCAGGCCTT
>JAKELL010000744.1:0-11701 GCA_021524915.1 Lactarius akahatsu | reverse complement strand
AGGCCCACTGGTATCCCAACGCTCGATAAGCGTCTACAACACCTAGTTTCCACAAGAAGGGATGCAGAGGCAGCTCTACGCCTAAGTAAAAGGCGAATGCAAACAGACGTTGAACAAAGACACAAGCCATACGTCTTCAACGTCGGGGATAAAGTCTGGCTGCAAGCCAAGCAAATAAAGATACACCAACAGTCGTCCAAACTGGGCCCTAAACAATTAGGCCCATTTGAAGTCACAGAAGTCAGAAATGACGTCGACTACAAGCTTGCACTCCCCCCTGCATTACGGATCCATGATGTATTTCATGTAGACCGCCTCTCTCCTTACAAAGGGAACGAAGTCAACGGGCTTATGCCACCTCCACCTGAACCCATCACAGTCAAAGGGGAAGAAGAGTACGAAGTTGACCACATCAGAGACTCGAAACTCTTCGGTCGTACTCTTAAGTACCTAGTTCGCTGGAAGGGCTACGGTGAAGGCGAGGACACCTGGGAACCAGCTAAAAACCTAGCACACGCCCCGGACAAAGTCAAGGAGTTCCACTCCTCCAACCCGGGCGCACCTAGAAAAATAGCGGCTCTCATCTACGCGTCCTTGCCTTGGCAAGCATCTCACATGTACACAGAGGCCAACACGGACGTCGACCCTTAAGAAGGGGGGTGATGTCATGGACGCGTACATTATTTTCCTTATTTTTCTGTATTTTTACGGAATTAATCAGGGAAGATATAAAGGGCCAAAGTACGAGATATCATCAGTCACATGCCGCCACCATGTGCACCTACAAGCACGTGACCCTGAGATAGTTGCACCCTTAACAGGACAACCTAATCTGGTCACATTCCATTTACGTACGGACTCCTGTGATTGGTAGATAAGGAAGGAACATTCTAGACAGCTCTAGAACTCGCTTAGTAGTTTACGCTTACTCGCTGTATTAGGTTTTACTCAGCAAGATAAGGCATCGCGTCAGCGCTATGACTAATGCATCAGTCAGCACAATAGATAGCGCTATTATTAGACACGACGCGTCAGCTCCTGAGTCATGGAGTCTTACTGTACACTTAGTAATAGTGTTTAGACTCAATTCAAGCTCAGCCGCAGTAGCGTATATAAACCCTCCTGTAGCGTCCTGAGTGGAACCAACTTGTCCTCTTGGTTCTCCACTCAGGTGCGCATTTCCTTGTACTCCTTACTCCTTACCAATCTAACTTGTCCTCTTGGTTCTCCACTCAGCGTGCCACTGCGTGATCACTGACTGTTCATCCTTGCATAAAGGATCTGAGTTCTAGTCCCCTCCGCATTGACTGCACGCTTTAGCGCGTGATTTATCTCCGCGTTCGGGTTGAGTGTGCTCACCTGACGGTTCACCTATTACTTCACACTTGGACTCGACGTAGCGAGGTGTCATACCGCTACAGTGACGAAGTCTTGAAACTCGACTAAGGTGAGTACTTTTCCAAACGGAAGTATAGCGTCGAGATCTTTGAGGAGGAGAGTACTGTCACTCCAAACTTCTATTGTGTTGGAGTGGGCAAGGTTAATGAGAGTGCTGGAAGGATAGTAAAGTTGGAGTTGTCTTTCTCTGTGGGTTTCAAAGAGTGCTTGAGAGCGATTAATTTGCTCTTGCTCAGGGATTTGAGTTGGGAAACGATAGGACACTAAACCCCTTTTATTTCGTACCAAATAACCAACTAACTACAACACTTACTCGTATAGTAAGTGGTTATAGTTCCTGTTGGTCTGGGTAGGTAGAAATGAACAGGAAGGGGTCAGCAGGTATACGTGGCGTAAAACAATAGGCAAGGAGGGGGGGACTGGTCCTGACTGTGTCTTCAAAATGATACCCCTGGTCTACAACGAAAATTCGATCTTCCCAAAACGCGAGGTACCCGTAAGTAGAAATGATTCTCCCGTCCAAAAAGTCCTGGAGTTCGATGGTGACGAGAGTGCCGACGTATGCTTGCCTTATGACCTGATTGAGGGGGGCGAGAGCCCGACGAATGCCTTCCCGGAAGTTGTACTTGATAGATCCAAGGGGAAGGTCTTGACTGGGGAGGTCAATGACAGCCTGGGAGCAAGCGTACAGAGGGGGAATACCAAGGGCAATAGCTAGGGGCCGGTGACAAGGGTAGAATGTGATGTAATGGGGTGACCGGAACCGGAAGGGGGTGACACCGGGGAAGTTTGGGGGGTATGTGAGAAGGTGGTCAGTGGACGGGATCTGGGTGAGGGAGTGTTGGTAAAACTCCAAGATGGGGTGCCACTCTTCTCCTTGGGGGGTCTGGACGTTGATGAACTGGTGGGGGTGAGGACCGGTGGTGACATTTACGCAGGACGGGGGGCGAACGATGGGCAAGGCAGGAGGGATGTTCTCCTGATTTTTGTGGGGGAGGTCATTGTTGGGGGTGTCAACACGAGGGACGCCTTCTGCTACATGGTGGTAGTTGATGGGCGAGTCTGGGGTGGCGGAGCGAGCAGGAAGGGACGAGGACCGGGGACGGGGCGAGACAAGGCGGACCGAGGGGGATGGGAGATCAGAGAGGGGCGACAATGGCCCGAGCAAGGGGGACTGGAAAACTTGTACCAGGTCAGGGTACACAAGTTCGGGGGACGGGGAGCGAGTACGAGGGGCGCCAGATCGAACGGCTACTTGAGACCGGATGTCAAAATCCGGGGACGGGGACGATGGGCGAGAGACCGGGGACGGGACACCAGAGAGAGCGAGGTAGTTTTCATCGAGTAAAATGTACTCGACGCTGGGGGATGCCTCCTCGTAAGAGAGGGGGGTGGCTGGGCAAGGTGTCGGGGGGTGAGAGAAGACTGGGGACGAGGGCACTACGAAAGCAGCCGGACCTTGGGAGAGAGCGACTTGCTCAACTTGGATGAGGGGGGTGTTCAACCCCACCGGAGACAATGGACGAGTGAAGGGAGAGGAGGGGGAGAGGCGACGACGAGGGGGGCCACGATACTGGGGCTCCCACGAGGTGTAATAGGAACTGGAATCACCATCCCAGTGACCGAAATCGTCTCCGAAATCAGACACTACCAAGGAGCATCCAGGTCAGATGGTGAGACTGTCCAAGTGTGATGAACACTCACTCAGAGTGTTCTTGCAAGACACTTGGCTGACAAGGAACGCGAGGGACGAGGAAGACGGCAGGGAAAACTTGATATAACTTGGCTAGAACGAGGATAACTATGAGATTGCGAATCCAAGCTATGATGGTAGCGAAGAAAGGCACAAGGGAGTTATCCAGGTGGGAGTCACAAGTGGACAGTCTGAGGGACTGTCCGTTCTATTGCTCTAGCTTATATACCTGGGTACATGGTCTGTGCGTACTTTAGGGGAGGCTTACTACTTCCCACAGGTGCTGCACAATGGAAGGTTCTGGAAGGGTTCTAAGTATATCAACCAATCAGAATAATCGTAGGTATTGTACGACTGCTCCACAGTCAATTGCACAAGATTGCGTCATAGTGGTGTGACTGCTCCGCAGTCCAATAGGATTAATCCAAAGAGTGGTACGACTTTCAGTCGTCAGGTGACTTGGTAAACATAGGATAATCACGTGACCATCGGAGTACGAATTTGGAACTCCGACTTCGGATTTCTCCTTTAGGAAATTGATTACATAAGACTGGGCCGGCGCGGACTGGTCTTAGATGCTCGAGTCACGACCCAAGTTTACAGGTTCGTGACAAGGAGACCAGACTACGACAGAGGAGAAAGAGACAACGAAGGAGTCATAGTCCTACCAGAAAAGGTATTTGTGCGAAATCTCACCACGCAAAGCCCAGAGACACATGATCAAGATGAGCAAGTCATACGCCCCTGGGTAGACCCACACAAGCTCAAGAAAGTCAAAGGAGTCTGGTATCGTCAAGGAGCACAGGTAATCACTGGAAAACTGGAAGAAATCTGTTGAGACGCGACTAATTCAAGTCACATGTCTCGTGGGATATGATTGAGTCATCCCACATACTAAATACGGTATCTGTCCCTTGCGGACTGATTTGGACTTGGCCGGACTCTTACGGACCGCTTTTGTTTATCTTTATTGTTAGAGTCATGTGTAGACTCTTATTGTTCTTCATTGTTAAGATACCGGTATTGTCTGCTTTAGGCAGCTATTGTTCTCTGCCCTCCAATGGCATTTCTCCCTCTGGCGCACAGACCACCTGTATTGTGTTTGGATCACCTGTGCACACAGACCATTCTTAGCTAAGCGTCCTGTATATAAGGACTGCTGTTTACGCCTCTACACTTCAGAGTTTACTTCCCCTCTGAAGTTAACTTGTCCTTACTAGCTCCTTGCTATTAACCCCACTTGTTAGTTCTGCGCTTCAACAGGTTATGGGCCCTGACGCCTAATAACTAACTTGCGTTATACCTACAGATCTACTCTTGTGTCACCTTGCTCTCTCAGCCGACCACATATTCTTTGTCGTCCTCTACATCTTCAGTGAGCATCCTCTATCCCCTTTCATCACGACACATCCTTTCTCGTCCACCATGACTCTGTCATGGGCCATTTTGGCTAGCCTCTTAAGGAGGTTCTCGTGAAAGGTCTTCTATGACCTTAAACTCCTCTGTGCGCACTACCCTAGTATACATTCTATACCCGGTCTTCGTCCGGAAGTGATTTCATAGGCCAATAGGGGAAGACCCTTGCGGCTATAGGCCTTTCTAATGGTTGGGTGATACTCGGTTAATACCTGGGTCACTTTAAGGGGTGTGAAGGCCTGGTTAATAGTCAAACCCAGAAGTCCTTCCCTCTGACACAACTAGGAAACGCTACTATACAATAATGGTATTTACACAGTAGCTATGACTAGACCTCTGCCAGGAGAAGTATTCGCTCCCTTTGTGCAGGATTCGCTGCATGGCATGTATCACTAGTCTAGTTGCTTAGTACCAAGACCCTTAATGGTCTGTTCTAGAGACTCCACAGACGACAGTCACAATTGTTATGGGAGTTGATCCCTATCATTGTTTCTGGAATTTGCTGTTGGCTCCTCTCTAGGGTACTACCCTTTACTGTGCATCTTAGTGGCCCCAGTCTACTTGGCCCTAAAGGTTAGAGATGGCCTTGAAGCGTCCTTCGCCGGACAATGCTTCTATGAGCCCTTCTTGCTAGACCCTGATAAAGCTGTATGATATGACCACTTACCCTCTCAGGGTCTCAGAAGATCACAGCATAAGGCAGCCATCATAAAAATGATTCCACTACCATAATACTTCCAAAGTCGCACAAACTTGAGGCATGACACCCTACTGTGTTATGGAGTTATAGCGCTCCTATGGCTGGACATATACTTTCCTTAACAAGATCTGGGCTGGTTCTGACTGCTCCTTGGAACCAGATTTTATAAACATCTCAAATGGCTTCGCCCTCATTCCACCTCTCTTTCCCACCTACCCTCGTCCTTTCAAAATTGGATGGGACAAACTGGCAGACATGGGGAGCGACCTTCACGTCGCTCATGCTGATGAACGGAGTGAGAAGGCATCTCACCCACTCCAATCCAGCCCATGTCCCCCAACATCCCACTCCAGCTGCAGGAGTCGTGGGCGCCCCAGTTGGGCCCACAGACGAAGGACTGGCCATTTTGGCCCTATGGGAAAAGCAGGAGGAGGTCATTACAGGCCTCCTGTATCTCTCAGTCACCGCGGAGGTTCTCTCCGGCATCGTATCAGAGGCGCTGTTCCCAAGCGTCCATGACAAGTTCATGCATCTAGATCACCTCTATGGACAGGTCGGCTCCATGGCCACCTTCAACCTATGGGTGGGCTTGGCCAATACCAAGCTTCAGGAAGGTAGCCCCTTCCAACCTCAACTCCAGAAAATGCTGGACGCGAGGAACACCCTTGTGGAGCAAGGGATGCCCGTCTCGGACATGCAAATGTCCTTCATACTTCTAGACGCGCTACCTCCCTCCTACAGCACCATAGCAGGAACCATCCTCGCCTCTGGCCCCCCTGCCAACCTACAACCTCAGGACCTAATTAACAGGTTCATCAATGAGGAATCACGTATCGCTGGTCCCCTGGCATCTTATAACAAGATAGCCCCCGTCAAGAAAAACTCGCCTCCGCACGATCATGCGTCGCAAGCATCGGGCAGCTCTGTGTCTTCGGACATAATCTGCCACTACTGCAAAAAGCCTGGCCATAAAAAGCCAGAATGCTATAAACTCAAACGGGACCAGGAAAACGCCAAAAAAGGGAGGGCTGGGCAACGAGGGAAAGCTGCCCAGAACACCATGACTGAGGCCCCGGACTCACTTCCGGGAAATAGGTTTGCTGCGGCCAATAGCATACCTGTACCAAAGAGTCGATTATTTACGATAGTTAATGGCTCTGGCAAAATAGAAGAGGTACATGAGGTACCTCAGGTCTCCCTTTACATGATGAGTGCCAAAAACACTCAGAAAGCGACAAGATGGATGATGGATAGTGGAGCATCAGCACACTTTACACCACACCTTGAAGACTACGACTCCTATACACCCCACGAAGGAGTAGAAGTGCTTCTTGGTGACAACTCTCTACTCAAGAGCGTTGGCACTGGTACGGTCACAATCCGAACCAACAGAGGTTATGACCTCAAAATATCTAATGTGCTGCACCTCCCCAACATGCACTCGCGTATACTATCCGCACCTGCCCTAACAGACAAAGGTGCAATCATCAGCTTTGACGCTACATCTTTCTCTATAAGATTCAATGAGGAGACCATTGCGGAAGGACACAAGGCTACAGGCCTATATTGGCTCGACGGACATCACATAAATACAGTCCGGGCACCTGCATCTGCCAGCCTTGATGTCTGGCATCAGCGCATGGGACATATGTCCAAAGACGCGCTAAAGAGATATGCTCAAGAGTCGGTAAAAGGACTCAACATAAACAATTCACCTGAAGACGGTACACTCTGCCATGGGTGTGAAACCGGCAAATCTACACGTCTTCCATTCCCCCCTTCCACTAAACGCGCACAAAAACCCCTTGAAGTCATTCACAGTGACCTTGTTGGCCCCATGCAGAGCCAATCAATACAAGGAAACAAGTACTTCGCCACGTTCATAGATGACTACTCCAAAGCAGCAGTCGTCGTCTTCATGAAATCAAAAGACCAGTTTAAGGACGCCTTCATACACTACAAGGCACGGGCTGAAAAACAACTAAATAAGCCCATCAAAACCTTACACTCGGATCGTGGTGGCGAATACGTCAATAATGACTTAAAGCGCATACTCCTGGAAGCTGGAATTGAGCACACTCTTACAATGCCTCATTCTCCACAACAGAATGGGAGAGCCGAGCGTTTTAACCGTACGGTTATGGAAAAAGGCACTAGCATGCTTCATCATGCAGGCCTTAGCCTTGGCTTTTGGGAACAAGCAGTCCAAACTGCTGTGCAAATCTACAATCGCACTCCCACTCGTTCTAATCAGTGGAAAACTCCGCTGGAGCTCTGGGATGGTACAGTCCCAGATGTCTCTTACTTTAGAGTATTTGGCTGCAAAGCCTACTATCATGTACCCGAACACAACCGGTGCAAATTAGATCCTAAAGCAAAGGAAGCTGTGTTTGTGGGCTATGAACCCTTATCAAAGGGTTACAAACTCTGGGATAGACATAGCCGGTGCTTCGTCTCTTCACGAGATGTTACATTTGACGAAAGCACCTTCCCATCCCTGAGTGATCTGGCTCGTCACTCTCAAATTCCTTCCCCTCCTGTGTCTGGTGAACTCGAAAGAGGCGCTGCCGGCGGTGAGATCTTTTTTGTAGTGCCTAGCCCGCCTACACCAGCTGTTGCCCCTGCGGAACCTACACCAGTCTTTGTACTTCCACCTATTCAGGTGCCCGCAGAACCTCAACAACAGCCTAGCACCCCCCCCAACACCTCACCTGCTGCGGCAGACCAGACAATATATCACACTCCCCCTTCCCAAGCCCCTCCTCCTAC
Organism: Lactarius akahatsu; assembly: GCA_021524915.1. Classification (NCBI taxonomy): domain Eukaryota; kingdom Fungi; phylum Basidiomycota; class Agaricomycetes; order Russulales; family Russulaceae; genus Lactarius; species Lactarius akahatsu. Next base: position 3,725 of record JAKELL010000744.1, on the reverse strand, counting down.
CAATACTGCGCCCACTCGCCCTCGCACTCGCTCTACAAGGCGTGCTGCAGTAGTTGCTCCCATTCCGGCCCCTAATTTCAATAGGGAAGTGTCTCCTCCCAGATCTACTCCCAGATCTCCCAGGAACACTCAGCCGGTCTCGCCTAATAGACCAAGGCGGAGCACTAGGGTACGATTCACGAATCCTCGCTATCTCCAAGAGGACGATGAATTCGTGCAAGGAAGCAGTAGGCTGGGAATGATGGACCTACTTAATACGGCAGAGGTACCTGGCTATAGGGACCCTCAGACCTTTAAGCAGGCCATGGAGTCTGATCAAGCTGTCGATTGGCTTGAAGCATGCCAGTATGAACTGGATGCTCTCGACAAGCTTGACGTCTGGAGATTAGAACCCCTTCCTGCTGGAAGGAAGGTGGTTAAATGCAAATGGGTGTTTAAAAGGAAAGCAGATGGACGCTTTCGTGCTAGGCTAGTGGCAAAAGGGTTCACCCAACTAGAGGGGGTGGACTTTGACGAAACTTTCTCCCCAGTTGCCCGCTTCGAGTCTTTACGACTCCTTCTTGCGTTGGCTACGCTTGAAGACTGGCATATTCACCAGATGGATGTCAAATCGGCATTCCTTCATGGGGAACTGGAGGAAGAAATCTATATGGAGCAACCTGTCGGTTTTGTCACAGCTGGCTCCGAGCACCTTGTGTGCCGGTTACAGAAGGCCCTCTATGGCCTGAAACAAGCCTCCCGTGCATGGAACATGCAATTCCATGGGGTCCTTTGTGACCTAGGCTTTACGCGGACGTACTCTGATGCAGGAGTATATGTGTATCATCTTCAAGAGGGGGGTGACACATTATTTGTGATCTTATATGTAGATGACATCACTATACTTGGGAGCTCTCTATCAAAAATCAATGATCTGAAAGTCTCTCTATCAGACCGATATGAGATGACTGATCTTGGTGAAATCCAATCCTATCTCGGTGTCAACATCACCAGGGATCGTGCAAACCGCACTATGGAAATCAACCAATCAGATTACATCCGCGATGTGATTGAGCGCTTTGGAATGTCAGATTCCAACCCAGTATATACCCCTCTTCCCTCTGGCGCTGAGGCACACTTGATCAAATTTGAAGATCAGGCCTCTACTTCTGAAATTAAGAGGTATCAACAGATAATTGGGTCTCTGCTGTATGCGCAGATAGGAAGCAGACCTGATATATCCTTCGCTGTTGCGCGCCTTAGCCAATTCGCTTCCAATCCCTCACCCCAGCATTTACGCCTATCCAAGTATGTCCTAGCCTACCTAAACACAACAAAGGACTACAAGATACGCTATGCTGGAGGGACTGACGCTGATGGAGCAGGCCTTCATGGCTATTGTGACTCTTCCTGGGGAGATCAGGAAGAGAAGCACTCCACCTCAGGCTACGTCTTCTTGCTTGCCAATGGAGCCATTTCATGGTGCACCAGAAAGCAGAAGACCATAGCACAGTCTACCACAGAAGCAGAGTACATGAGCCTCGCTGAGGCCTCTAACCAAGCTCAGTGGTACACTACCTTCCTAGGGGAACTTGGGTATGAGGTCACCTCCCCCATTCCCCTACACTGTGACAACAAGGGTGCTGTAGACTTAGCATTAAACCCTGTCACTGGAAGGCGGTCCAAACATATCCTGATCAAACACCATGTAGTCAGGGAGTACGTAGAAAATAAGGTCATAGACCTGATTCGTACTCCTACAGGGGAAATGGTTGCAGATGGACTTACTAAGTCACTGCCCAAAGAACCCTTTGACAAAATGGTCACTGATCTAGGAATGGTGTAAGAAGGGTTTCTACACAGTCAATGGTCGTCGATCCTTGGTTTATCAACAAGGACGTCACATTGTCCTGTAATAAACACATCATGTTCTCTAAAAACAATGAGAGCTATGAAAAACCCTTCTTAGAACCCTGAAGGAGTTGGACCTTGTTCCAACTCAGTACAGATCCTCACCCTTCAAAAAGTAGTCCTCTATCACAGGACTATCATGAAATGGGTGTAGAAACCGCTTCGGATTGAACATTATCTGCACAAAGATTTCAACCTCAATCCCGAACTTCTGTACGACTCTAGGTTCTATATATACACCTATACCTACAAAAAGTGGACTGCCTCTATCATGGAGGGATGTTGAGACGCGACTAATTCAAGTCACATGTCTCGTGGGATATGATTGAGTCATCCCACATACTAAATACGGTATCTGTCCCTTACAGACTGATTTGGACTTGGCCGGACTCTTACGGACCGCTTTTGTTTATCTTTATTGTTAGAGTCACGTGTAGACTCTTATTGTTCTTCATTGTTAAGATACCGGTATTGTCTGCTTTAGGCAGCTATTGTTCTCTGCCCTCCAATGGCATTTCTCCCTCTGGCGCACAGACCACCTGTATTGTGTTTGGATCACCTGTGCGCACAGACCATTCTTAGCTAAGCGTCCTGTATATAAGGACTGCTGTTTACGCCTCTACACTTCAGAGTTTACTTCCCCTCTGAAGTTAACTTGTCCTTACTAGCTCCTTGCTATTAACCCCGCTTGTTAGTTCTGCGCTTCAACAAAATCCGCACCATTATTGCGAATCACCACGACCCCCCCGTCTACGGCCATCCAGGGATCAAACGAACGGCAAGAATCATCGAACGGGGCTACTGGTGGCCAAACATGCTGAAACACATAACTGAGTATGTCCAAGGTTGTGCAGAATGCCAATGACACAAAATCAACAATCGTCCGACAAAAGCCCCACTGGTACCCATTATGCCAACAGCTGATGCTAAGCCATTCGAAACGATCGCACTTGACTTTATCACTAAACTACCAGAGTCACAGGGATACAACTCCATCCTCACTGTAACCGACCACGACTGCACCAAAGCATCAGTCTTCATTCCCTGCAACGAGGAAATATCAGCAGAAGAAACCGCAGCCTGTACATCACCCATGTGTTTCGGAGATTTGGATTACCGGCAAAGATTATCAGCGACCGCGACCCACGCTTCGCATCGAAGTTCACACGAGAGCTATGCCAGATCCTCGGCATCTATCAAAATATCTCCACGGCATATCACCCCCGGACAGACGGACAATCCGAGCGCACTAACCAATGGCTAGAACAATACCTCCGGTTCTGGACCAACGAGCGTCAAGATAACTGGGCTCAATTCCTACCCATGGCAGAATTCGCGCACAACAATTGGCCACATGAGGCAACAAGGAAGTCCCCATTTTCACTCATGATGGGATACGACCCTCGCGCTGATTGGATCGATAAGCCATCACCCATCCCACAGGTGCTCACGCGACTCCAACAATTCCGAGACGCATGGAAAGAAGCCCAGAACCTTATCCAAAAGGCGCAATCTCTATGGATCAAACACCGCGATACACCCAAGTATCAGGTGGGAGACCAAGTATGGCTAGAAGGGCGACATCTCTGAACCAATCAACCGATGACCAAACTTGCGGCACGACGGCATGGCCCATTCCGAATCACACGAGTACTGTCACCGGTCAACTACCAACTCGAACTTCCCACACAGTGGAGTATTCACCCCGTGTTTCATATTGATTTACTCACACCTTACCGAGAAACGCCCATGCATGGGGAAAACTTCCAACGCCCACCACTGGATTTGGTAGACGGAGAAGAGGAGTACGAGGTGGAGCGCATTCTAGACTCCCG
>JAKELL010000743.1:0-11762 GCA_021524915.1 Lactarius akahatsu | reverse complement strand
TGCGGGTTGTCGCCTGGGTTGCCTCCGGGTGGTGCTCCTCCTCCTCCGTCGGGTGGTCCTCCGGGGAGTGGTTGGTACCCTCCGATGTCTTTGCCTAGTAGGGCTGTTCGGGCTGCGGCCATGGTTGGGATAGTTATGGACATGTCAGTGGGAATCAACTCAGCGATTTGTTTTAGTTGTTCCTCCTCTTGTTCGTCTCTAATGACGATTTCTTCTGGGTTGCTTTTGATCGATGGTGATGGTGCGGGTGTCTTGGGTGTTGGGGATCTGATGGGTTCTTCGTCTTCCCCGTCGATTGTTCCCCACTGGTCTCTGGTGACGACTTCTGACTGTTTGATGTCTAGGTTGAGGATCGAGCTTGCTGGTCTCGTGGCTTGGAGTTTTTCTCTTCCGGCGTCCCAACGAACTTCTACCCAGCAGTGGTTGTCGAAGTTGAACTCTACTGGGATGAGTTGCGAGTTATTTTGTCGATCGAAATAGTAAGTGACGTAGCCTGGTGTCTCTGCGTCGTCTTTCCAAAATGCGGATCCCAAGTATCTCTTCGGGACGTTGCGATCTCCTCTTCTGTCGATGTAGTAGGGCCTGAACGGGACCCAAAGTTCTTTGGTTGTAGGATTGGCCACGGTGGGATCTTGGTCTTAATGTTACGTCTACCACGGACGCTTGCCTGACTTAGGCCTCTTGTCTGGTGGCGATCCTAAGGAGTCGATAGTTGCGGTTGGCGAAGGTGCTCGCGTAGAAGGCGGGGTGAGGCTGAAGGCTCTCGTCGCGCCCGAAGTATGCGTGGAGGTCTTCAAGCTGAGGGACTCCCGATGGAATCCGATCGATGTATTTGGCGTTGGCCCAAGAGGTACTGTCAAGGATGTAGAAGGTGTGGTACGGAGTAGCCACGCGATCGTTGCGATAGAGGAAGACTTGATATGCTGCAATGTCGGCGGGAAAGTCCACTGATCCGCGAAGGGACAGGCGAAGGGTAAGTCACGGGGATCCCTGGTCTAAGGGGATATACCGGACACTCACTTAAGAGGGGGGAGAGCCTCTTAGCACAGACGAGTAGATGGTGGTATTCGAAGAAGACCAAGATACCGTTCTTGGTCTTCGCACTATTCTACTTATACAGTTACGCGCGGGCTTTGAAGCGCCGCTTGAATACTAACTAGCCCAATAGCGTAAGTACCGTGAACCCTAGTACAGCTATCCTAGTTATGAGTCACTACGAGTCATCCGAGATCCGATTCGTTATCGTACAATCACATGTGCCGGAGCTTACCCGGCTGACTGATCCTACAAGTCCATGACGATATTCTGCTGACGGCGATGTCATAGTCGACGCGTCAGTGTCCACTTCCCGGCCCGAGGCGCCGATCAATCCGAACCGTAACATATAGGAGTGAACCTATAACTTGCTGGTATTTGCTCCTGACGCTTGGGTTGACTGGTGAATTATTAGGTACAGGTTGGTACCCTTCAGGAAGTGGAGTCGCAGTTGCTTTCGCATCTATGAGTCCAAAGCGTTGCAGCACCTTTTCTAAGTAAGCGGTTTGATCTAAAAAGATCTTTCCATGTTTCCGCTGAATGCGCATACACAAGAATTCCTTTGCATCACCTAAGTCACGACATTCCCAAGCCTTCATGAACCTATTCTTAAGCTCATTTAAAAGGGTTTTGTCCGATCCCATAAAGATCACATCATCAACATAGACAATGATCACTACAAGGGCACCACTCTTTCCTCTATGGGTAAAGAGTCCTGAGTCAGATAATAGCCTTTTGCAGCCCATCGCAGCCATGGACTTATCCAGCGCTTTCCACCATGCTAGAGCAGCTTGTTTAAGTCCATAAATGGCGCGTTTTAGTCGCAGTACTTTGTTTTCATGCCCTTTGGCTTTGAAGCCCTCAGGTTGTTCCATGTATAGCTCTTCATTGAGCTCTCCATATAGGAAGGCAGTTTTAACATCTAGTCCAGTGATGTGCCAATCCTCTAGCGCTGCAAGCGCGAGCATCATCCAGACAGTCTCGAAGCACACTACTGGTGAGAATATTTCATCATAGTCAACGCCTTCAACCTGAGAAAAGCCTTTGGCAACAAGCCGGGCTTTCTTGCGACCATCAGTCTTTTGATCAAAGACCCATCTATTTTTTATTATTTTCCTCCCTTTAGGGGGTTCCACAAGCTCAAAGACATTGCGTCTACGAAGTGCCTCTAGTTCCTCGCGACAAGCAGTCTTCCATTCCTTTTGTTGTGCTGCAGGCATGCGTATTATATCTTTATAGGTCCACTCCCGTATATTAGAAGTGTCCAGTGGTTCCAGATCATTAGATGGAACTGCCTTGGCAAGCAGATGATCTAGGAATTTTACTCCCCCTTCCTGAGCAAGGCGTGACAATAAATCATCTACTTCATCCTCTGAGGGTTCTGGCAGAGCTTCACTCTCAGCAGGTGGAGGGTCAGGGTTTGTCTCAGGAAATCCTCCTGGAATCTGCCTTTGCCCTGGTGTACTATCAGCTCTGGAGCGACCAGGCTGTCTTCCAACCATTTCTTTCCACTTGCTACTCCGTTCAACGTCTTTAGTTATGTTTGTGGGGTGCCTGTCTTCCCCATAGACGTTGCCAGGACGAGTAGGTACTTTCCTCAAGCGCGCAGACCGTCGTGGTAGTGCTGGTTCTGGCGCAGGAGGCAGAGGCTGTTGCGCTTCTGGTTCCTCTGGTTCCACAGATCCGCCGTCGTGGTCTGACGCATCCTCCCTATTTTGCCTCTGTTTAGGGGGACGATGAGTAGGCATATCATCGTCAAAACCACTTGGAATGGGCTGTGTAGGTGATGGTTCATCCTCCATAGGAGGTTGATTCTCTACTGGCTCATTTATGCGGGTTGTACCCCGCACCCTTTGTGTTTCGCACTTGGGGTATACGGTCTCATCAAATAATGCAGTAGTGCTGGTGAACACTGTGTTGTTTTTGATCCGCATGAATCTATATGCTTTTATACCCTCAGTATGACCAATATAGATCATTTGTTCGCTTTTGGGGTCAAGTTTGTTCGATCTGCGATCTTCTGGTATGTGCACATATGCGCCACATCCAAACACTCGTAAGTGTGAAAGACTAGGTGCTTCACCATGCAAGCTTATATAGGGTGTCTGCCAATTAAGGCGACTTATTGGAGTCCTATTATAGCAATGTACTGCATGTAGGACCGCAAATTCCCACCAGGATTGAGGGAGACAGGCTGCAAGGCGCATAGCCTGAGCCTTATCCATACAAGTACGCATAAAGCGTTCAGCACGACCATTTTGTTGGGGAGTATGTGGTGCACTTTGTAGGATAGTAATACCCATATCTTTCAGTACCTTAGTAAACTCGTCAGACTTGTATTCTCCTCCAGCGTCAGACATCCACTGTTTAATGGTGGCGTTATGCTGATTTTTGACCATGGCAACAAACTGCCTTAACGCATTGATGGCCTGTGCTTTGGTGCGTAATAGCACGACCCACGCATAGGAGGAAAAGTCGTCAAAGAAACTAATGAAGTATTTATATTTGTGGTACGAGTCAACTGGGAAGCTCTTAAGATCGGAATGAATCTTTTCAAAAGGCTTCTTAGCACGTGTGTTACGTCTACCACGGACGCTTGCCTGACTTAGGCTTCTTGCTTAGTGGCGATCCGTACAAGTCGGTAGTTGTGGTTGGCGAAGGTACTTGCGTAAAAGGCTGGATGAGGCTGGAGACTCTCGTCTCGTCCGAAGTATGCGTGAAGGTCTTCAAGCTGTGGTACGCCTGCTGGGATCCGATCGATATACTGAGCGTTAGCCCACGTAGCGCTATCGATGATGTAGAAGGTGTGATAGGGGGACGCTACTCGATCGTTGCGATATAGAAAGACTTGGTACGCTGCGATGTCTGCAGGATATTCCACTGAACCACGAAGGGCCGGTCAAGGGGTAAGTCACGGGGATCCCTGGTCTAAGGGGATATGCCGGACACTCACTTAAGAGGGGGAGAGCCTCTTAGTAGAGACGAGTAGATGATAGTGGTATTGGAAGAAGACCAAGATGCTGTTCTTGGTCTTCGCACTATTCTACTTATACAGTTACGCGCGGGCTTTGAAGCGCCGCTTGAATACTAGCTAGCCAATAGCGTAAGTACCGTGAACCCTAGTACAGCTATCCTAGTTATGAGTCACTACGAGTCATCCGAGATCCGATCCGTTATCGTACAATCACATGTGCCGGAGCTTACCCGGCTGACTGATCCTACAAGTCCATGACGATATTCTGCTGACGGCGATGTCATAGTCGACGCGTCAGTGTCCACTTCCCGGCCCGAGGCGCCGGTCAATCCGAACCGTAACATCACCCCCTTCTTATGGTCGAGCCCCAGCTCGACCCCGCTGTGCCGCCACCTCTCTCTGCGCTGCAACCTGTTGCCCTGCTTCCAGCCCGGGGCGATAGGAATCCCGCTCTGCCTCGATACGCGTGATCGCGTTGGCTCGTTGAAGGCGAAGCACACATTCGCGTCTTACCCTGGCAACCTTGTCCAGCTCCTCCGTCAGTCGTGCCAACTCCGACTCCTTTGCTTCCACCCCTGCCTGGGCGCAGCGATAGCGGTGGACCTCTGCTGTCAACGTGAGGTCCTTCATGCCCGTGAGGGCGCGGTCTACTGACTCCCGCATGATGCTGCGCTGATCTAGGAAGATCAGGTCGTCGTCGCAGTATGCGGTGTCTCGGGGGTAGTCGTAGTTGGGAGCGGTGTGCACCGGCTTGCCATACTGCTGGTCGCTGCCTCTCCTGTAGTGTTACATCTCGGATTGATCGGCGCCTCGGGCCGGGAAGTGGACACTGACGCGTCGATGATGACATCGCCGTCAGCAGAATATCGTCATGGACTTGTAGGATCAGTCAGCCGGGTAAGCTCCGGCGCATGTGATTGTACGATAACGGATCGGATCTCGAAATGACTCTTAGTGACTCATAACTAGGATAGCTGTACTAGGGTTCAAGGTACTTACGCTATTGGCTAGTTAGTATTCAAGCGGCGCTTCAAAGCCCGCGTGTAACTGTATAAGTAGACTAGTGTGAAGACCAAGAACGGCATCTTGGTCTTCTTCAAATACCACCACCATCTACTCGTCTTTACTAAGAGGCTCTCCTCCTCTTAAGTGAGTGTCCGGCATATCCCCTTAGACCAGGGATCCCCGTGACTTACCCTTCGCCTGTCCCTTCGCGGATCAGTGGACTTCCCCGTCGATATCGCAGCATACCAAGTCTTCCTCTATCGCAACGATCGCGTGGCTACTCCATATCACACGTTCTACATCCTCGACAGCACCTCCTGGGCCAACGCTAAATACATCGATCGAGTTCCATCGGGAGTCCCTCAGCTTGAAGACCTCCACGCATACTTTGGACGCGACGAGAGCCTTCAGCCTCACCCCGCCTTCTACGCAAGTACCTTTGCCAACCGTAACTACCGACTCCTTAGGATCGCCACCAAACAAGAGGCCTAAGTCAGGCAGACGTCCGTGGTAGACGTAACATGTAGGCGAGGACAAAGGGGTCCGCCGTGAGGATGAGCTGCGTATACCGAGCTGGGTGCAGCCGGTCCTGAGCATCGCGGATCTGGAAAGGGATATAGTGTACTCCCCTGTTGAATTGGAACCCGAGGGGTGGAGGAGTCTCCACTTGGCGTCGGGAAACCGGACTGTGTTCTTCCGCACGATAGATGCGGACCTTGGGTCGAGGATCTTTCGGCATACGGATGGGCTCCCCGTCTGTGGTGCATAGCGGAGGGGTTTCATTGTGCGTGGTGGTGAGGTGGTTGCCGTAGACGAGGTGTTGGTGTAGAGGGCAATGCTCCTCTGATAGGTACCGGTCGAAGTCCCGGTCCTCTTGAACTTGAGTTTCGTCCGTATCGGGTTCCGCGGACGTTGACATGTGGGTCGGCAAAGGATCTCTTGAACCAACTCTTGTAGTGGTTGGCGAAGGAAGGAGGGATGGTAAGGGGGTAGGTGGACGACTGTCTCCGTTGTGAATGGACTGGGGAAGCGACAGGGGTGATGATGGCGCGTTCTGAACGATGAGGGTAGGTTGTACTGAGATCGGGAGTAGGTCGTCGAGGACATAGTGCACTTGGACTGGGGATGAGGACATGAGTACGTGGGAGAGTGGGTGAAGGAGATGGGGACGTCTCTTGGGATTTCCCTGCGCTTATATGTGTTTCTCTGGCGGGGTTTGAACGTTTGAATTCCCGAATTGCTTCATCAGCGAATACGTCATCCTTGGAGACCCACTGGTTGTCCGAGTCCGGGTATCCGCGCCATTTGACCAAATACTGCAATTTCCTTGTCCTGCCGAATCGCCGGGAGTCCAGAATCTTCTCGACCTCGTATTCTTCTTCTCCATTGACTAGATCCGGTGGTGGGCGCTGGTAGTTTGGCCCGTGTGTGGGAGTTTCTTTGTATGGAGTAAGGAGGTCCGTGTGAAACACTGGGTGAATGCTCCACTGCGTGGGAAGTTCTAGGCGGTAATTGACTGCGGACATCACCTGGATGATCTGGAAGGGCCCGTGTCTTCGGGGCGCAAGTTTTGCCGTTGGCTGGTTGGTACGTAGGTGGCGTCCTTCGAGCCATACGAGGTCCCTGATTTGGTATTTTGGGGTGTCCTTGTGTTTGATCCATCCCTGCTGCGCTTTGATCATCAGTTCCTGGGCGCGTGTTCTAGCCTCTTTGAATTGCTGCGCCCGCAGTGCTACTTGCGGAATAGGGGATGGTCGATCGATCCAATCAGCGCGTGGGTTATACCCCATGAGGACGTTGAATGGAGATTCCTTGGTCGATTCGTTGGGCCAGTTGTTATGCGTGAATTCCGCCATTGGTAGATATTGCGTCCAGTCGTCTTGTCGTTCATTGACCCAGAACCTTAGGTATTGTTCTAGCCATTGGTTGGTTCGTTCCGATTGGCCGTCGGTTCTGGGGTGATATGCGGTGGAGATGTTCTGTTCTATTCCGAGTATTCGGCATAGTTCGCGGATGAACTTTGATGCGAATCTGGGGTCCCGATCGCTGATGATGCGCGCTGGTAGTCCGAATCTGGGAAAAACATGTGTCACGTACAGGGCCGCAGTTCCTTCTGCACTTATTTCCTCCAGGCACGGGATGAATACTGCCGCTTTGGAACAGTCGTGGTCTGTCACTGTCAGTATGGAGTCGCAGCCGTTCGATTGGGGTAATTTGGTGATGAAATCTAGGGCTATGACTTCGAACGGGGTTGCTTCTGGTTTTGGGAATATTGGTTGTAGGGGTGCGCGTGTTGGTCTGTTGTTGACTTTGATTCGTTGACAGTCGGCGCATCCTTTAACGTAATCCTGTGTTTCCTGCCGGAGTCCTGGCCACCAATAGTATCTCTCGATTAGTTTGATGGTTCGGTTGATTCCCGGGTGTCCGTATGCGAGCGTATCGTGGTGGGCCTGTATAATACGCTTCCGTTCGTGAGCGTCGCCTGTGACTACCCTTCGCCCTTCCTTGTACCAGGTGCCTTCGATGCGTTTGAGTCTGTGCGGGTCTATCCACTTCGTGATAATGTCGTTGTCCTGGGTGTATACTGGGTACGTGGGCTGCATTTCCTCCACAGGGATTGTTGTGCTCATGCGTGTTGGGTTGTCCGTTGTGTCGATTGTTGCAGCTCTGACGAATATGTGGTCCGGGAGTACTGTGACTTGCTCGTTATCGTGTTCTCCTTGGTCGTAGTCGGGTCTCCTTGATAGGGCGTCCGCTCTCCCATTTGCCGTTCCCTTGATGTGGTGAATCTCTATGTCGTATTCGGAGAGTTCTAGCACTTCCCTTGCTACCCGTCTACTAATCTTTTGTGGAGATCTCCAGTATTGCAGGTTCATGTGGTCGGAGAATACTTTGATCTTGTGGGGTGATCCGGCGAGGTATGGTCTCCAGTTCCTCAGTGCTTTGACAATGGCTAACAGTTCCAGGTCGTAGATGTCGTAGTTCCTTTCTGCTGCGTTGAGGGTGTTGGAGTAGTAGGCGATTGGGTGTCGTTTGTTGTCTTTATCGCGTTGGAGCAGCACTGCTCCTACCGCGTATCCCGAGGCGTCGACTTCTAGTTCGAAAGGTTTGTCCAATTCCGGGTGTTTGAGTACCGGTTCTTCCGTTACGAGGGTCTTGAGTTTGTCGAATGCTGTCTGTTGCTCTGTTCCCCATAGCCATTCCGCGTCTTTGCGTGTGAGTTTGTTGAGCGGTCGTGCGTGTGTGGCAAAGCCTCGGATGAAAGCGCGGTAGAAGTTACAGAAACCTAGGAATGATCGCACCTGTTTGACGTTTTTGGGGACCGGCCATTCGCGGATTCCGGAGATTTTGACAGGGTCCATGCGAATCACCCCCTTCTTAATGATTACCCCCAGGTAATCGAGGGTGTCGGAGTGGAATGTGCATTTGTCCAGGTTGAGGTAGAGGTCGTTTTGTTCCAGCAGGTCTAGGATGTCGTGGATGGCGTCCGTATGTGCTTCCCTTGTTGTGGCCGTGGCTACTCCTATGTCGTCCATGTATACCCGAATGATGGTCCCTTTCTTCTCGTGATGTTCGATGAGGGGGGCGAAGGTCCAGTTCATCATAGCTTGGAAAGTTGCCGGTGCGTTTGTCATTCCAAAGTACATTACCAGTGGTTCGAAGAACCCCCGCTTGGTTTTGAATGCCGCTTTGTGTTCGTCGCCGGGTTTGATCCTGATGTTTGTGTATCCCCATCGGATGTCGAATTTCGAGAATATCCACCCCCCACTGAGGTCTGCGATTAGCTGGGGTATGAGCGGTAGGGGGTATTGGTTGCGTATGGTCCATGCGTCGAGTTCCCTATAGTCCTGCACCGGGCGTAGTTTTCCGTCCTTCTTTTTGACGAAGAAGAAAGGGGCTGCGTACTGTGACTTCGATGGTCGGATGTATCCTTTTGCCATTTGTTCATCCAAAAATTCCTCTAACGCTTTGTCTTCCGCTTGATTGAGCGGGTAGACTTTGCAGTTGATGTGGTCTGGGGCGTTTGGTTTGAGGTCGATGGCGTGGTCCCAGGGTCTGGTCGGTGGGAATCGATGGGATTCCTCTTCGCTGAATACCTTTGCGTGTCTCTTGTATTCCTCGGGGAGTTCCTTCTTTTCCGCTGTGTCGTGTGCCGCGATTGCCAGGTCGGTTGCCATCGTTCGTAAGTGTACCGGGATTGTTTCTTCCAGCTCTTCGAAGGCTTGCGTTCGTTCGTCGTCCTGCATTTTTGTGATGATGCTTCGAAGTTCTGCTTGGGCTGTTATTTGGGTCGGTGGTTTGTTCGGATTGGTGGTTCGTATGATGATAGGGGTACTGTTTTGTGTCCATGGTGGCAGTAGCCCACTGTATCCGTGGTTGGAATGTTGCTAGCCAGGGGTAACCGAGGATAATGTCTTCCCCTCCTACGTTGGTGATTAGGAACTGGATGGTTTTAAGTTTTCCATCAGTTTGTATATTTAAATCGACGTAATGGGTGATTTTTCCCCCTTTGTTGTGCGTTCCGTCGATATTCCATATGTTACGCGGGTTTGGCAGTTCTTTGGTTCCCAGATGCATCCTTCTGACGAAGTCTGGGTGTATGAAGTTGTGGGTGGCTCCGGAGTCCACCAATGCTTTCTTGTCGGCCATGAAGTAACTCGTGCGAATCAAAACTGGGACGTGCATAGATCGATAGTGCGTGATAAACGTTGAGTTACAATTTAAAGCCCTCACCCAGGCCGTTGGGTTCAGGCGCTCGGAAAATCCTGCCTCCCCATCATTTCCCTCATAAACATCCCCCTTTGTTCCTCCGGTAGTGCCACGACTTGAGTCAGCAGGTCGCCTACTTGAGAGCTGACAGTGCCTCTGTTGCCTTGGACTGGTTCATCCAGGTCGATGAGAGGTTCCTCTGCTACACTTTGTGGTGCGGTAGGGACTTCTTCGATGTATGCGCTTCTTCCTCGCGCCCTTCGTGGCTGGTTGCAATCTCGTGAGAAGTGTCCCTTCTGGTTACAATTGTAACAGGTTACGTCCCTTATGTTCAGGACTCCGCGTCCTCCTCCCCTTCGTTGCATGAATCCGCCCCTTGGCGGAAGCGGAGGTCTTCCTCCTGGGGTCCAGTCTCTTGGGTCTTCTGGGTGGTTTCTATTAACGTCGCCGATTTCTGCGACTCTTGCCCTAATCCTTCCGGGAGTGGTATCCATCGCGTCTGGGTGGTTACGGTATTGCTGCCACCCTTGTTGGTTTCCTTGCCGCTGCGGAGGTTGGAACCGGAGTGGCTGATTTGGGCGAGGTCGTTGCACAGCCTGTGGCTGTCTTCCAAAGCCGTTTTCTCTGGCCTTTATGTGCAGGTACCTCTTCTGTTGTTCGATGAGCACGCTTTTCCATTGGGAGTAGCTGCGCGGGTTGTGGAATTGATAGGCGTTCTGGTATAGTTTAAGGGGGACACCCCTAGTGAACTTGTCGAGAACAAGTGGTTCGTCCAGCCGATAGTCAGCCTGTCGGACCAGCTTTTCGAATTTAGTGACGTAGCTGTCAATGTCCTCGTTCATCATTCTAAACCCTTTGTCGAGTTCTACTCTTGCGCGGTCCTTTTCTAGGTTGTCGCGGAATTGTCCTTTGAACGCGAGCTCTACTCCTGCCCAGAGCCATGGGTCGTTTCTGTTGGCTTGGGCGTCGAGCCATTTGGCTGTTTCTGTTGTCCATTCGTCGACGAGTGGTCCCTGGATGTAAGTGAGGAACATCATTGCCTTGATGTAAGGGATTTTGAGGCTTTTGTTAGCGGCGTTGACTCCTGCGAATCGGTTCCATTGGGCGAGGAAGGCTTCTGCTTCGTCACGATTTCCGGTGAAGATTTTGGGCTCTTTCCCGATGAATTTGTCGGTATCGGGCATTACAAATGCTGGTATGCCTGTTTGGTCTTGCAGGTTGTCGTCTGGGTCGCCTCCTGGTGGTGCTCCTCCTCCTCCGTCCGGCGGTCCTCCGGGGAGTGGCTGGTATCCCCCGATGTCTTTGCCCAGTAGGGCTGTTCGGGCTGCGGCCATGGTTGGGATGGTTGTGGACATGTCAGTGGGAATCAACTCAGCGATCTGTTTTAGTTGTTCCTCTTCTTGTTCGTCTCTGATGACGATTTCTTCTGGGTTGCTTTTGATCGATGGTGATGGTGCGGGTGTCTTAGGCGTTGGGGATCTGATGGGTTCTTCGTCTTCTCCGTCGATGGTTCCCCACTGGTCTCTGGTGACAACTTCTGACTGTTTGATGTCTAAGTTGAGGATTGAGCTTGCTGGTCTGGTGGCTTGGAGTTTCTCTCTTCCGGTGTCCCAACGAACTTCTACCCAACAGTGGTTGTCGAAGTTGAATTCTACCGGGATAAGTTGCGAGTTATTTTGTCGATCAAAATAGTAAGTGACGTAGCCTGGTGTTTCTGCGTCGTCTTTCCAAAATGCGGATCCCAAGTATCTCTTTGGGACGTTGCGGTCTCCTCTTCTGTCGATGTAGTAGGGCCTGAACGGGACCCAAAGTTCTTTGGTTGTAGGATTGGCCACGGTGGGATCTTGGTCTTAATGTTACGTCTACCACGGACGCTTGCCTGACTTAGGCTTCTTGCTTAGTGGCGATCCGTACAAGTCGGTAGTTGTGGTTGGCGAAGGTACTTGCGTAAAGGCTGGATGAGGCTGGAGACTCTCGTCTCGTCCGAAGTATGCGTGAAGGTCTTCAAGCTGTGGTACGCCTGCTGGGATCCGATCGA
>JAKELL010000742.1:0-11846 GCA_021524915.1 Lactarius akahatsu | reverse complement strand
ATGGGTAACCTAGTATGACTTCATCTCTTCCCAAGTTCATTACTAGGAAGCGAAGTGTTTTGGTGTCATCCCCCGTTCGGACGTTCAGGTCGGTGTATTGGGTGATTGCCCCATCTTGGTTGTGCGTCCCGTCCACATTCCAAATACGTATGGGTTGTGTGATGTCACGTGTTCTGATCTGCAGCCTCTTTAGGAGCGAGGCACAGATGAAATTGTCCGTTGCTCCTGAGTCCAGGAGTACTTGTCATTCGGCCATTGCGTGTGCAGATTTAAAGAGTACTGGGATTCGCATGGATCGGTATCTGCTATGGTACACGTTTACATTGAGTGCTCTAGCCCAGGCCGTCGGGTTCAAGCGTCGAGAAAATCCTCCTTCGCGAACAGCTTCTCTACCATAAGGTCTCGTACCTCCGGGGGTTGTGCCTTCATTGCAGCGATCTGTGCTTCAGCCTGTTCTTCTGTCGAAAGTACGCGATTAGATTGTATGGCGACAGTAGTGACGGCGGGAGCTGATATGGTCGGGGGAGCGGAGATAGAAGCTGGTTGGGTGGTCGTGGAGGAAGTAGCAATTCGAGCACTCTTTTGTGGGCAGTTACACGAGATGTGCCCCGCAGCGCGGCATCTAAAACAGCGCCCCTCCTTCTGAAGTTGGATTCGGTCCGCGCGTCGGTGAGAGCCACGGAGGCTCGGGCACGTCCAACATCCATGGCGTTTGGGTCGCGGTTCTTACTGAGGGCTTGTACCCACTGTTCGCAGTTATGCCCTCCCTTCTTTTGGCACGGGGGGTGGTTCTTGCCGAGTCGGTCCTTCAAAACCAAATACTCAGCTTGCTGTAGTCGAGCAGCTCGTTTCCAATCTTCCCACGTAACGGGGTGTTGGAAACGAATGGCATTAATAACTAACTGGTTCGGGAGTCCATCTTGGAATAACTCCAGCGTTGTGGCTTCGTCCGGGCCATAGCCGGCTTTCGTGGTCAGGTTGTCAAACTGGGCGATGTAGGAGTCGATGTCTTCTCCTTTCATCGCTAATGTCTGTAAGGCTTTGCGGGCCTTCGTTTGTTCCGCAGTGTCGGTATACGCCTGCAGGAACTGGGTTTCTACCTCGTTCCAGAGGTTGTTTTGGGTTCGTAGGACTCCTGCCGCTATTTGGTCTTCGAGCCATCTCATCTGCTCGTCGACCCAATCGTCGACTAGCGGCCCTCGAATATAAGAGAGGAAGGCCATGGCTCGTTGTCCTGGCACTGCGAGCAGGTCCACCGTTGGGTTCATCCCACAGTATAACTTGAAGGCGCGCAAGAACGCCTTGCTTTTCTCTCGGTTTCCATCGAATTCAGGTGGGGGATTTCCTCCCAGGCGGCCATTGCCACCAGGGGCTGGTGCAAGTCCTCTGGCTGGTGCCGGTCCACCGCCACCGCCACCACCGCCACTGCCACTACCGCCGCCACCGCTGGCGGGAGTTCCTCCGGCAGGCGCTCCACTTCCGCTGGGTACTCCTCCCCCACTTGTGAGGGTGGTACTTGCAGACGCTTGTCCTTGTTGGGCCATGGTGTATGATGGGAATGCTGAGGTGGGGAGGTTGGTTGTTGGTACGGATACACTCGGGGATGGGGTACTGGGGGGATCAATAACGATGCCCGATGGGTTAGCGGATCCTAAGGGTCTGGTGTTCAAGGAGAGGGGTACTGGTCCTGTAGTGTACCACGCTCCTTCAGATGGGGAATATTCAATAAAGGTCCAAAGGTGCCTGTCGTCGAGGTAATGGATCTGTTGATACGATCGTGTCGAGGGGTCAAAAATAAAGTATCCTTCGACTCCGTTATGTTCTGCCCAGACCGCGGTTCCTTTAACTCTGTCTGATAGTTCGTCTGAGCTAAGGCAGTCAATATATTCGGGCCTAAACTTGGTTCGGCTGCGACTGGACGTCGCCACTGTGAGAGACTTGACTTAATGTAACGCCACCACAGGGGCGTTAAGTACGACGTGTACTTCGATAAGTCAACGGGATCGGCTTGGCGTGAACTGGTCAAGGTTCAGTTCGGTGGTGAACAAGTATCACTTGGTCTCCCAGGGACACAAGGATAATAGCGGAAGTTCGAGGCTCAAGCAAAAAGGCGAGCAAAGAGGGACTCAAGCGCAATGGCGAGTCAAAGACGTTCGTGAGGCTAAGACGTTTGTGGTATTACACAAGAAGTCAAGTCTACCGTACAAGCTAGGTAAGGCGTGACTTATATACTATTACAGGGTGTTTGTGAAGTACAAACATATGACGCGATCCTGAGGTACTGGCCCCAGCGAGCTAATGGGGAAGTGTGAAGGGGAAGTCCATACAAGGTACAAGAGAATCCCGCGGGGGCACGTGGGGCGCAAATGACGTCAGCGGGCTCTAGAAGTCACAGCCCTGGCTTCCCTACGGTCATGGGGTTGGTGCGAGATAAGAGTCGGGGATCGAATCGAAGCGGAACATAGGTAAACGTACACGCGAACGCGAGACGAGACAGATGAGCAGATAAGACCTATCGTACAGAAAGACGAGAATCGTAACACCTTGGCAGTACGTGAGGAAGTAGGCGATTCATGGTAAGGTCCTCGACACAGTAGGATGCCCGTCGTTGGCAAGCCAGAAGGCAGTGAAGTCGGAGAGAAACAGACCGCCAGGACTGTTGCCGTCATAAACGCGGGGAAGCTTTCCGTGAAGAGGATCCCGGACCGTGAGGACCGGGGTCGTCGTTGCCTTATGTTTACCGTGTGCCGGATCGGAGACTTGAGTTAATGTAACGCCACCAGCAGGGCGGCGTGCGACTCTGGGTTTACCAGCAGACAGCATAACGAAAGAGCAAGGTCAGGGGGTCGTAGTCGCAGACGATGACTAAGGAGACTTGGATCGGTCAAAGGCGTACACTCAAAGAGGTGCAGCGAGAATGGTGATGCACAAGATAAGCAGATGGACTTAAAGAGGCAGAGCAAGGTTCCCAAGATACTAGCTGGTATTGCTAAGTAACTCAAGTCTGGGGACTTGAGTACGAAACGCTACTGGTATATATACAAGCAGGTACATAAGGTTCGTACCCAGCTAAGTCCACTCTATCAAGGGTTCAGTGGTCCGTGCACAGCCATGGAACCTACTAGAAGGTCACATGAGGCATTGCGCCATCTGTCGTCATCGGTCTAGGTCAGCCCAGGTCCAAGTCACGTGATCGGTGACATCATAGGCCTAGGCTCTTCCGCAACCACTCCCTAGCACCCGGGGATCCGGCGCGGCTGCCAATCGGGCTCTGTGGAGTCTCTGCAGTGTCTGGCAGTCTCTCCGGGCCGTCATGCGCGTGGGCCGCACCTTTGGTGGTCGGGGTCCGTAACACCGTTCACAACGACCGCTCGACCCTTGCCCAATCCTGACGGCGGCACAAAGTCGTTGCCGCTTGTGTTCTCAAACAACATGCCCATGACATCTTCCTCTTCCTCGTCGCCTTCGTCCGTCGCGCACGAAATTTGCATGCCACCGAATCCACGAACCGGCGAGCTCGGGTTGTCTCCTAGCTTGCCAGGGCTGAGGTTGCCGCCGCCGCCAAGCACGGTCAGGTCGATCGTTCCGTCACCAGAATATTCACTGGTGCGTGTCTGTACTGGCACCTGCACCACTGAAAACGTTCCCGGCGTGCCAGTCGATAGCAGGCCATGGCTTGGGCTCGTGAGAGCACGGCTACATCCACACCAACGCCAGGACGGTCGACACCGTCATGCTCGGGTATCACAAAGCCAAGTAGGGCCCGTGTGGGTGGTCGTGTGTATCCATGCGCAGCAGTGGCAGGGGGGGGGGGGGGCACGATGTTGTCCTCGACCCATACGCATCTGCGTCTGCATCCGTGCGCCCGGCCTCGAGGCCAAGATCCAGACTCGCGTCGTGCAGATCATCGGGATTGGTTGGCGGGGCAGAGTTGGTAGTGGTGGTACAAGCGCTGCTGTCCGAGCCGGGGGGGGAGGTTCGGCAGCGGGATAAGTTGCAAGGAGACCGCGCACCAACCGCTTCCCCCTCATAACAAAAACCCTGGCGGATCGCGTACTGCTGCCTCTCTCACAATTTGCGCACGGGATCTGGAGGATCGGGCAACAAGTGTAACGTCTACCACGGACGTTTGCCTGACTTAGGCTTCTTGTTGAGTGGCGATCCTAAGAAGTTGGTAGTTGCGATTGGCGAAGGTTTCTGCGTAGAAGGCGGGATGTGGTTGGAGGCTTTCATCACGCCCGAAGTACGCGTGGAGGTCTTCGAGTTGAGGAACTCCTGACGGGATCTGATCAATATACTTTGCGTTGGGCCAAGCGGTACTATCGAGAATGTAGAAGGTGTGATAAGGCGATGCCACGCGATCGTTGCGATAGAGGAAGACTTGGTATGCTGCGATATCGGCAGGGAAGTCCACTGATCCGCGAAGGGACAGGCGAAAGGTAAGTCACGGGGATCCCTGGTCTAAGGGGATATGCCGGACACTCACTTAAGAGGGAAGACCTCTTAGTATAGACGAGTAGATGGTGGTGGTATTGAAGAAGACCAAGATGTCGTTCTTGGTCTTCGCACTAGTCTACTTATACAGTTACGCGCGGGCTTTGAAGCGCCGCTCGAATACTAACTAGCAAATAGCGTAAGTACCTCGAACCCTAGTACCGCTATCCTAGTTATGAGTCACTACGAGTCATTCCGAGATCCGATCCGTTATCGTACAATCACATGCGCCGGAGCTTACCCGGCTGACTGATCCTACAAGTCCATGACGATATTCCGCTGACGGCGATGTCATAGTCGACGCGTCAGTGTCCACTTCCCGGCCCGAGGCGCCGATCAATCCGAACCGTAACATCACCCCCTTCTTATGGTCGAGCCCCAGCTCGACCCCGCTGTACCGCTGCCTCCCTCTGTGCTGCAACCTGCTGCCCTGCTTCCAGTCCGGGGCGATAAGAGTCCCGTTCCGCCTCGATACGCGTGATTGCGTTGGCTCGCTGGAGGCGAAGCACGCATTCGCGTCTTACCCTGGCGACCTTGTCCAACTCCTCTGTCAGCCGTGCCAGCTCTGCTTCCTTGGCTTCCACCCCCGCCTGAGCGCAGCAATAGCGGTGGACCTCCGCTGTCAGTGTGAGGTCCTTCATGCCCGTGAGGGCGCGGTCCACCGATTCCCGCATGATGCTGCGCTGATCTAAAAAGATCAGGTCGTCGTCGCAGTAAGCGGTGTCTCGGGGATAGTCGTAGTTGGGGGCGGCGTGCACTGGCTTCCCGTATTGCTGGTCGCTGCCCCTCCTGTAGGCGAGGACGAACGGGTCCGCCGTAAGGATGAGCTGCGTATACCGAGCTGGGTGCAGCCGGTCTTGAGCATCGCGGATCTGGAAAGGGATATAGTGTACTCCCCTGTTGTGTCTGAACCCGAGGGGTGGAGGAGTCTCCACTTGGCGTCTGGAAACCGGACTGTGTTCTTCCGCACGATAGATGCGGACCTTGGGTCGAGGATTTTGCGGCATACGGATGGGCTCCCCGTCTGTGGTGCATAGCGGAGGGGTTTCGTTGTGCGTGGTGGTGAGGTGGTTGCCGTAGACGAGGTGTTGGTGTAGAGGGCAATGTTCCTCTGATAGGTACCGGTCGAAGTCCCGGTCCTCTTGAACCTGAGCCTCGTCCGTATCGGGCTCCGCGGTCGTTGACATGTGTGTCGGCGAAGGATCTCTTGAACCAACTCTTGTAGCGGTTGGTGAAGGAAGGAGGGATGGTATGGGGGTAGGTGGACGACTGTCTCCGTTGTGAATGGACTGGGGAAGCGACAGGGGTGATGGTGGCGCGTTCTGAACGATGAGGGTAGGTTGTACTGAGATTGGGAGTAGGTCGTCGAGGACATAGTGTACTTGAACTGGGGATGAGGACATGAGTATGTGGGAGAGTGGGTGAAGGAGATGGGGACGTCTCTTGGGATTTCCCTGCGCTTATATGTGCTTCTCTGGCGGGGTTTGAACGTTTGAATTCCCGAATTGCTTCATCAGCGAATATGTCATCCTTGGAGACCCATTGGTTGTCCGAGTCCAGGTATCCGCGCCATTTGACCAAATATTGCAACTTCCTTGTCCTGCCGAATCACCGGGAGTCTAGAATCTTCTCGACCTCATATTCTTCTTCTCCGTCTACTAGATCCGGTGGTGGGCGCTGATAGTTCGGTCCATGTGTGGGAGTTTCTTTGTACGGAGTAAGGAGGTCCGTGTGGAATACTGGGTGAATGCTCCACTGCGTGGGAAGTTCTAGACGGTAATTGACTGCGGACATCACCTGGATGATCTGGAAGGGCCCATGTCTTCGGGGCGCGAGTTTTGCCGTTGGTTGGTTGGTACGTAGGTGGCGCCCTTCAAGCCATACAAGGTCCCCGATTTGGTATTTTGGGGTGTCCTTGTGTTTGATCCACCCCTGCTGCGCTTTGATCATCAGTTCTTGGGTGCGTGTTCTAGCCTCTTTGAACTGCTGCGCTCGCAGCGCTACCTGCGGGATAGGGGATGGTCGATCGATCCAATTGGCGCGCGGGTTATACCCCATAAGGACATTGAATGGAGATTCCCTGGTTGATTCGTTGGGCCAATTGTTGTGCGTGAATTCTGCCATTGGTAGGTACTGTGTCCAGTCGTCTTGTCGTTCATTGACCCAGAACCTTAGGTATTGTTCTAGCCATTGGTTGGTTCGTTCCGATTGGCCGTCAGTTCTGGGGTGATACGCAGTGGAGATGTTCTGTTCTATGCCGAGTATTCGGCACAGCTCGCGGATGAACTTTGATGCAAATCTGGGGTCCCGATCGCTGATGATGCGCGCTGGCAGTCCGAATCTGGGAAAAACATGTGTCACGTACAGGGCCGCAGTTCCTTCTGCACTTAATTCTTCTAGGCACGGGATGAATACTGCCGCTTTAGAGCAGTCGTGGTCTGTTACAGTCAGTATGGAGTCACAGCCGTTCGATTGGGGTAGTTTGGTGATGAAGTCTAGGGCTATGACCTCGAATGGGGTCGCTTCCGGTTTCGGGAATATCGGTTGCAGGGGTGCACGTGTTGGCCTGTTATTGACTTTGATTCGTTGGCAGTCGGCGCATCCCTTGACGTAATCCTGTGCCTCTTGCCGGAGTCCTGGCCACCAGTAGTATCTTTCGATCAATTTGATGGTTTGGCTGATTCCCGGGTGCCCATATGCGAGGGTGTCGTGGTGGGCTTGTATAATACGCCTTCGTTCATGGGCGTCGCCTGTGACCACCCTTCGCCCTTCCTTGTACCAGGTGTCCTCGATGCGCTTGAGTTTGTGCGGGTCTATCCATTTCGTGACCGTATCGTTGTCCTGGGTGTATACTGGGTATGTGGGCTGCATCTCTTCCACGGGAATTGTCGTATTCATGCGTGTTGGGTTGTCCGTTGTGTCGATTGCTGCAGCTCTGACGAATATGTGGTCCGGGAGTACTGTGATTTGTTCGTTGTCGTGCTCTCCTTGATCATAGTCGGGTCTCCTTGATAGGGCATCCGCCCTTCCATTCGCCGTTCCCTTGATGTGGTGAATCTCTATGTCATATTCGGAGAGTTCCAGCACTTCCCTTGCTACCCGTCTACTTATCTTTTGTGGGGATCTCCAGTATTGTAGGTTCATGTGGTCGGAGAACACTTTGATCTTGTGGGGTGACCCGGCAAGGTAGGGTCTCCAGTTCCTTAGTGCTTTGACGATAGCCAACAGTTCCAGGTCGTAGATGTCGTAGTTCCTTTCCACTGCGTTGAGGGTGTTGGAGTAGTAGGCGATTGGGTGTCGTTTGTTGTCCTTGTCGCGTTGGAGTAGTACTGCCCCTACCGCGTATCCGGAGGCGTCGACTTCTAGTTCGAATGGTTGGTCAAGTTCTGGGTGTTTGAGTACCGGTTCTTCTGTTACTAGGGTCTTCAGTTTGTCGAACGCCGTTTGTTGTTCTGTTCCCCATTGCCATTCCGTGTCTTTTCGTGTGAGTTTGTTGAGTGGTCGTGCGTGTGAAGCGAATCCTCGGATGAAAGCGCGGTAAAAGTTACAGAATCCCAGGAATGATCGCACCTGTTTGACGTTTTTTGGGGTTGGCCATTCGCGGATTCCAGAGACTTTGACCGGGTCCATGCGAATCACCCCCTTCTTAATGATTACCCCCAGGTAATCGAGGGTGTCTGAGTGGAATACGCATTTTTCCAGTTTGAGGTATAGGTCGTTCTGTTCCAGTAGGTCCAAAATGTCGTGAATGGCTTCCGTGTGCGCTTCCCTTGTCGTGGCTGTTGCTACTCCGATGTCGTCCATGTATACGCGGATGATAGTTCCCTTCTTCTCGTGGTGTTCAATGAGAGGGCCGAAGATCCAGTTCATCATTGCTTGGAAGGTTGCTGGTGCGTTTGTCATTCCGAAGTACATTACCAACGGTTCGAAGAATCCCCGTTTAGTCTTGAAGGCCGCTTTGTGTTCATCACCTGGCTTGATTCTGATGTTGGTGTACCCCCATCGGACGTCGAACTTTGAGAATATCCATCCTCCGCTGAGGTCTGCGATTAGTTGTGGTATAAGCGGTAATGGGTATTGGTTGCGTATGGTCCAAGCGTTGAGTTCCCTGTAGTCCTGTACCGGCCGTAGCTTTCCGTCCTTCTTTTTGACGAAGAAGAAAGGAGCTGCGTACTGTGATTTAGACGGTCGAATGTATCCTTTGGCCAGTTGTTTGTCTAGGAATTCTTCCAGTGCTTTATCTTCCGCTTGGTTCAGCGGGTAGATTTTGCAGTTGATGTGGTCCGGAACGTTCGGTTTGAGGTCGATGGCGTGATCCCATGGTCTGGATGGTGGGAATCGGTGGGATTCCTCTTCGCTGAATACCTTCGCATGCCTCTTGTATTCTTCGGGGAGTTCCTGTTGTCCTGTTGATTCGTGTGCCGCGATTGCCAAGTCGGTTGCCGTTGTTCGTAGGTGTACCGGAGTTGATTCCTCTTCCAGTTCTTCGAACGCCTTCATTCGTTCGTCGTTTTGTATTTTTGCGATGGCTCTTCGCAATTCTGCTCAAGCTGCTGCTTGGGTCGGAGTTTTGTTGGGATTGATGGTTCGTATGATGATAGGGTATTGCTTGGTGTCCATGGTGGCGGTGGCCCATTGGATCCGTGGTTGAAATGTCGCTAGCCAGGGATATCCGAGGATGATGTCTTCTCCTCCTACGTTTGTGATTAGGAACTGGATGGTTTTGAGCTTTCCATCAGTTTGTATGTTTAGATCGACGTAGTGGGTGATTTTTCCCCCTTTGTTATGTGTTCCGTCGATATTCCATATGTTGCGCGGGTTAGGCAACTCGTTGGTCCCTAGCTGCATCCTTTTGACAAAGTCTGGATGTATGAAGTTGTGGGTGGCTCCGGAGTCTACTAATGCTTTCTTGTCGGCCATGAAGTAACTCGTGCGAATCGAAACTGGGACGTGCATAGATCGATAGTGCGTGATAAACATCGAGTTACAATTTAAAGCCCTCACCCAGGCCGTTGGGTTCAGGTGTCCGGAAAATCCGGCCTCCCCATCATTTCCTTCATGAACATTCCCCTCTGTTCCTCCGGTAGTGCCACGACTTGGCCCAGCAGGTCGTTTACTTGAGAGCTGGCGTTGCCTCTGTTGGCTTGGATTGGTTCATCCAGGTCGATGAGGGGGTCTTCTGCTACGCTTTGCGGTGCGGTAGGGATTTCTTCAATGTATGCGCTTCTCCCTCGCGCCCTCCGTGGCTGGTTGCAATCTCGTGAGAA
The DNA here is from genome assembly GCA_021524915.1 of Lactarius akahatsu. Taxonomy (NCBI): domain Eukaryota; kingdom Fungi; phylum Basidiomycota; class Agaricomycetes; order Russulales; family Russulaceae; genus Lactarius; species Lactarius akahatsu. The sequence continues at coordinate 2,085 of JAKELL010000742.1, read as the reverse complement.
GTGTCCCTTCTGATTACAGTTGTAGCAGGTTACGTCCCTTATGTTCAGGACTCCGCGCCCTCCTCCTCTTCGTTGCGTGAATCCGCCTCTTGGCGGGAATGGAGGTCTTCCTCCCGGGGCCCAGTCTCTTGGATCTTCCGGGTGGTTTCTATTGACGTCGCCAATTTCTGCGACTCTTGCCCTGATTCTTCCAGGGGTGGTATCCATTGCGTCTGGGTGGTTGCGGTATTGCTGCCACCCTTGTTGGTTTCCTTGTCGTTGCGGAGGTTGGAACCGAAGTGGCTGGTTTGGGCGAGGTCGTTGCATAGTTTGTGGTTGTCTTCCAAAGCTGTTTTCTCTGGCTCTTATGTGTAGATACCTCTTCTGCTGTTCGATGAGCGCGCTTTTCCATTGGGAGTAGCTGCGCGGGTTGTGGAATTGGTAGGCGTTCTGGTATAGCTTGAGGGGGACGCCTCTGGTGAACTTGTCGAGAACGAGTGGTTCGTCCAGCCGGTAGTCAGCCTGTCGGACTAGTCTTTCGAATTTAGTGACGTAGCTGTCAATGTCCTCGTTCATCATTTTGAACCCCTTGTCGAGTTCTACTCTCGCGCGGTCTTTTTCCAGGTTGTCTCGGAATTGTCCTTTAAACGCGAGTTCTACTCCTGCCCAGAGCCATGGGTCGTTCTTGTTGGTCTGTGCGTCGAGCCATTTGGCTGTTTCTGTCGTCCATTCGTCGACTAGTGGTCCTTGGATGTAGGTGAGGAACATCATTGCTTTGATGTAGGGGACCTTGAGGCTTTTATTGGCGGCGTTGACTCCTGCAAACCGGTTCCATTGGGCGAGGAATGCTTCTGCTTCGTCACGGTTTCCGGTAAAGATTTTGGGCTCTTTCCCGATGAATTTGTCAGTATCGGGCATTGTAAATGTTGGTATGCCCGCTTGGTCATCCGGTGGGTTGTCACCTGGGTCGCCTCCGGGTGGTGCTCCTCCTCCTCCGTCGGGTGGTCCTCCAGGGAGTGGCTGGTATTCGGTGCCTTTGCCCAGTAGGGCTGTTCGGGCTGCGGCCATGGTTGGGATAGTTATGGACATGTCAGTGGGAATCAACTCAGCGATTTGTTTCAACTGTTCCTCTTCTTGTTCGTCCCTGATGACGATTTCTTCTGGGTTGCTCCTGATCGACGGTGATGGTGCGGGTGTCTTAGGTGTTGGGGATCTGATGGGTTCTTCTTCTTCTCCGTCGATGGTTCCCCACTGGTCTCTGGTGACGACTTCTGACTGTTTGATGTCTAGGTTGAGGATTGAGCTTGCTGGTCTAGTGGCTTGGAGTTTCTCTCTTCCAGCGTCCCAACGGACTTCTACCCAACAGTGGTTGTCGAAGTTGAATTCTACTGGGATGAGTTGCGAGTTGTTTTGTCGATCGAAATAGTAAGTGACGTAGCCTGGTGTCTCTGCGTCGTCTTTCCAAAATGCGGATCCCAAGTATCTTTTTGGGACGTTGCGATCTCCTCTTCTGTCGATGTAGTAGGGCCTGAACGGGACCCAAAGTTCTTTGGTTGTAGGATTGGCCACGGTGGGATCTTGGTCTTAATGTAACGTCTACCACGGACGTTTGCCTGACTTAGGCTTCTTGTCGAGTGGCGATCCTAAGAAGTCGGTAGTTGCGATTGGCGAAGGTTTCTGCGTAGAAGGCGGGATGTGGTTGGAGGCTTTCATCACGCCCGAAGTACGCGTGGAGGTCTTCGAGTTGAGGGAACTCCTGACGGGATCTGATCAATATACTTTGCGTTGGGCCAAGCGGTACTATCGAGAATGTAGAAGGTGTGATAAGGCGATGCCACGCGATCGTTGCGATAGAGGAAGACTTGGTATGCTGCGATATCGGCAGGGAAGTCCACTGATCCGCGAAGGGACAGGCGAAAGGTAAGTCACGGGGATCCCTGGTCTAAGGGGATATGCCGGACACTCACTTAAGAGGGAAGACCTCTTAGTATAGACGAGTAGATGGTGGTGGTATTGAAGAAGACCAGATGTCGTTCTTGGTCTTCGCACTAGTCTACTTATACAGTTACGCGCGGGCTTTGAAGCGCCGCTCGAATACTAACTAGC
>JAKELL010000741.1:0-11860 GCA_021524915.1 Lactarius akahatsu | reverse complement strand
CCTGAAACCCTCTTGGGTCCAGAGATCCTTAAATACAAGGTCTTTCACCTCGTCGCTGGCTCCTCTAAGCGTTTCCATCCACCCTCTGGCTTGCTCTTCCGGTGTAGTCTCCGTGCGACGCACTGTCGCTGGCTCTTGACTGTAGTAGTCGGTGTCCATGCTTCGACTCGTGCTCGCGCGTGGTGGGAGGGGTTGCCTTGGTTTTCTGGGGCGTGTACATTCTCGTGAGAAGTGGCCGGGATTGTTACAGTTGTAGCAGATAACTTCCCTCATATCCCGGCGTGGTCCGCCTCCTCGATTTTGTCCTAGTCCTCCTCTCGGCGGGAATGGGGGTTTCTGGTAGTTTCCTCGGTTTGGGTCTCCTACTTCGGCGAGGCGGGCTCGGGTGCGATCCGCCGATGTATCCATGGCATCTGGGTCGCGGCGGGGTGGTTGAAATCTGGGCGGTGCCCATTGTGGGTTGTAGCCGCGGTTTTGCTGCGGTCTTGGCGCTGGGGGGTTGCGCGGGGTGTTATTGATTCCTAGGCGTGCGTGTAGGTGAATGTATTGTTTTTGCCTTTTGAGAGCGGCTTCCTTCCATTCGTTGAAGGTTTGGGGGTCATCCAGTTCGTAAATCTTCGTAAACAGCGCTCGTGGTAGCCCCGCCGTAAATCGGTCCAGGGTTTGGCGATCGTTGAGGCGGTAATCAGCTTTCCGCGCTAGTTGTTCGAAGTTGGTGACGTACGAATCAATATCGTCACCGATCATTTTGAATCCTTTGGCCAATGTGGCCTGCGCCTGTTCTTGCTCGAGCACGTTCGAGAAACGGTCTGAGAATCCCGCCATTAGGGTATCCCATAGGTAGGGGTCGTATCGGCTGCGTCCTTGGTGTAGCTCGTTGTTGAGCCATTGGAGGAAGCCGAGCGTCCAGTTCGACACCCGTGGTCCTTTGATGAAGCCTAGGAATAGTAGGCATCGCCGATAGACGTTGGTCATGATCGGTGCTTCTGAATTCTGTCCCCAGTATATGTGCCACTGTGTGAGGAAGGATTCGTACTCATCTCGGTTTCCATCGAATATAGTCGGAGTTTCTCCCACTAGCTTGTCCGATCCGTGTGGTGCTCCTAGCGTTGGTCCCGCTGCCGGTGGTGGCGGGTGTGGTGGTCCTCCTCCAAAGGGATCCCCTCCGCCTCCTCCTCCAAATTGAGGTTGTCTTTCTCCGTGTGGCGGTCTTCCACTTCTTGGTGGTCCTTGACCGAAGGGGCCCCCCCGGTCTTCTGGGTGCTGGTGGTCCTCCTGTGCCCGGTGGTGGGTCAGGAACGTCTGGGCCTACTGCTCTGAAAATGGCTGCATCGTCTGCAGTCATGCGGTGTCCTGTAGTTGGGTTGATGGGGCGTAGGTAGGATTCGGCCTCTTCGGTGATTCTTCTGGCTTCTTCCAGGGCTAGATCTTCTTGAACGATTGTCGCGGTTGCCATGTCTGCAGGTGGGTGGACTTCGATGTTTTCGGGTTCGTTGATACGTAGGGACTCAGCTGTCTGTATTATTTCTCCTACTTCGGATTCTTCATCGTCGTTGGTTTCTTCGTCGTCTCCGCTGGTTTCGGATGGTGCGGGGGTTCTTGGTTCGGAGGTGCTAGGTTCTTCTTCCGGTTGTCCGTCTATGCGTCCCCACTCTTCGCGCGTGGGCAGATTTCGTGAGTCAATGTCGCAGTTGTAGTTTCTTCCGGCCGGGCGTACTGCGTCGTATCGGTTGTCTACAGGGTTCCAAGTGATCTCAACCCAGCACAAGTTATCGAAATTGAACTCAACAGGGCGATATCGGGTTGGCCCCGACGCGAAGTCTACGAAGTATCTGGTCTCCCCTCGGTATTCTCTCCACCGAGCGGCTCCGAGAAATTGGATGGGTACGTTGCAGTCTCCTCGTCGTTCGAGGGAGTAGGTTTGGAAGTTTCTCCACTGGTCTCGAGTTGTAAACGCCACGGTGGGTGGATCTTGGTCTTAATGTAACACCACCACTGGCGTTAGTCCGACTTGGACTGCGAAAGGGCGTTTACGACTTAGCAAAGTATTCTCTCGAGGTCACGTGACCTGGTCGTGAGATACACGGCGTTACGGGCACGTGATCTAAGTGTACACTAGGGCAAGTCGTGCCACTAGGTAATCCGATAATCGACGAAGGCAACCTGCTCTGGAAGAGACAAGTGATACACGCGTAAGGAGACGAGTAGAGGTGGTGAATTGAAGAAGACCAAGATGGCGAATCTTGGTCTTTCTGGGCCACTATTTATACATGTACGAGGCAGCTTTAAAGCTCCTCTCCAACCCGTACGACGAATGGCTAAAGTAGCTCGAACCCTACTATCGCTATCCTAGTTATGAGTCATGCCACATCGGCATGTGATTCTACTACGTGCTGACTGATCCCCTAGTCCATGACACATTGCGACTTACTAACGTGGTCATATCCGTATAGTAAGCGTCCATTCCCTCGACCACGACACGCAGGCTGTGTGGTTCTGGAGGCAGTCGCGGTCGCATAACTCGGCGGTGGTGAGCGAAGGGTGATAGTTAGTGGCACGAACTTCACGTCATGCTCAATAGAGATGCACTTTGTGTTTGGCCAGTAGATACGATGAGCGTGCGTGCTATCCGCATCGTATCCTACCCATCGTGCCTGAGTAGACCGCGCATCCAGCTTTGAGCCCTTTGAGGTGTGCACCCAGATGGTTTGCCCCCACTCAGGCAAGCTCCCCAGATCGGGCTTCTGACCATACAGCCGCTCATAAGGTGTAGTGTTGACAGAGCCCCAAGTGATGGTGTGATTCTTCAGCCCAGACTGCCGAAGTTGATGCTCTCACCCCAGAGAGCTCTTTGGTAAGTCGGCCTGGTGTAGCATTTGACACGGACACTGCTCGAGGGAGCCGGCGATTCCTTTCTTAGCACGAGTCAATTCGGCCACGCTGTTTGTGCTGCTGCTTGTCAGTGGGGGTAGTGAGCATACGCTCGGTGCCTTGCTATCAGAAGAAAATTAGTGAAATCACTGCCGGTATACCTCACCGCCACGATCGGACCTAAGCCGTTTGATCTGCATGCCGTGCTGTGGTCTTCACCCAGGCCGCATATGCCTTATAAGCATCCAGAGTCTCGTCCTTAGTACGCAAGACCTGAGCCTGGTATACCGAGAATAGTCATCGGTAAAAGTCACATAGTACTTGCAACCTCCGAGACTAAAGACGGGCGACGGCCCCCAGACGTCGGAATGCACCTCAGCACCGAAGGTATCGGCCAGTGGAGCCTCGCGCTCTTTACGGATGGTCTTGCGGGTCGCCTTAGCATGCTCACACGAGTTGCAGGTGAATGGGGGAAGTTGTCCACCAGATGTAAGCCAGACACAGCGTTAGTGCGAATAAGAGTGCGGATAGCATCCGTGGAGATGTGTCCGAGCCTGCGATGAAGCGTGAGAATGTCTACATATTCGGGCAATGCCGCAGCCAGAAGCGAGTGTTCCACTTTGTACAACCCGTTGGCGCTAGCGGGTATGCTGCCAATAACATTACCTCCTCTCTTGATCTTGCACGATCCATCCTCAAACTGCACAGCGCAACCGGCCTTGACAATACGGCCGATCGACACAACCGTGAGGCCCATCTGCGGCACGTGCAAGGCATCTCGCAGCAATACTTGGTCGACGTCGCGCCGTTCGGTACCTCGATCGGATGTCTCCCACGCCGACTGCGTAGAAGACGCGGTTGTTCGCTGCAGTGATAGGACAAGTGGGGATCTCACGGTACGTGACAAAACGCTCACGGTACAGGGTCATATGACGAGATGCCCCAGAATCATACAGTTCCGTCTCTGCGCGCGCTACTTCATCGGCCGCCATCGCTGGGATCAGAGGAGGTGAGTCGTCATCTTCATCCTCCCCAGCCTCCGTGATTGCGGCCCATGCCTCAATGTCCGCGCTACCACTTCCACTTCCTCCTTGCTCAGTGCTGGCGGCAGCATCACCACTTGTGCCACTCTGCCTCGCGCCTCTGCCTCGTCCTCTGCCGCCACGCTTCTTCGGCCCTTGGCCTTCCTTTTCCGCCGCCTTTTGCCCAGCAATCGGCTATAACATGGCCTTTCTTTTGCAGTTGAAGCACTCGACATCGCACTTCTTTCGGGCGTCCACAGCAAAGGCTTCATCATGGGCCTTGCCACCTCCTAAGGTGCGTTGATCAAATTTGTCTGTGGCGAGCTTAGTGACTATGGCCAGGAGTAGGAGTAGTACCGCTCATCTCGGCGGCAGCGGCTATCGCGCTCAACATTGACTGATACGACGGTGGCAAGGATCCCATCAAGATCGATGCGTACTCGTTGTTGGGCACAGACTTGCCCATCGCCGCAAGCTGTTGGCGCAGGTTAGCCAGCTTCTCAAAATGCTCGCGCACGCTGTCCTCCTCAGCGCAGCGCATCGTCTGAAGTCGCATCCTCAAGTCCACCAAGATAAGTGTTGTGCGTCCTTCATACAGTTCTTCAGCTCATCCCATACATCCTTTGCAGTTGTTCCGCCCTTCACGTTATTGAAGACGGTGTCAGGGATGGATACGGCGATCAGCTGCTTAACAGTGGCTTGATCCATACGCCACCGCATGGCTGGACTCAGCCCATTGACATCGCCAGGGCCGGTATATGTAGCGGTGATGGTCCGCTGCAGTGAGGTGCTCGGATAGGCCACACAACTCGATGGCCCACAGCATTTCTATCACGGTACGTCACCCAATTAGAGCCATCCGCGACTAACTTCGTAACTGTAGTTCTCAAATCGTCACTCATGTCGAGCAAAGAATAGGGGCTCCAAGACAATAATAAAGCGTACGCTCAGGGGTTTTACGAATAGGGGTTACTGATATTTTGATTAACAGCGGGCAGGGCCCATAACCTGGTGTGGTTATGGGACGCAGGAGCGGGTTGTAAACGACGAAAGGAAGTGGTTTCCGAGCGAACGCGAGCGACGAGAGAATGCCCAGAGATAAGAAGAGGCAAGAATGATTACATTCAGGGGCTCGCATTCGAGCCATTTTGTACTACTCATACATGTACAGTACTAGTAAAGTAATCCAAGAATTTTTGTGACGCAAAGACAGCGTCATTTTGCTACAGAAAGAAAACCCGAAGGCGGACGAGCTTGACTCAGTAAGTAACACACATACTGATACACAGAACACAACGCGATACACGCGCATACAATCGCAAACGAGACACAACGTACTCAATTCACCAGGGGGATGGAGAGAGATGGCTACGCACCAATCTTATTGAGCACGAACACGAAGCTGCTTGTTCTCCAACTTGCATCTGCTCCTCGACCAGCTTGCCGCGGCCCCTGTCGTGTCATGCGCATCAAGCACGGGCAATACAACGTCGGCCTCGTCGGAGACCTTGCGCAGCGTGCAGATGTAGTGTCCTTTCATCTTGCCGTTCCTGACTGAGGGTTACTCCGAGAAAGCGGACGGCAATGTCGCGTGTGGTAGCGGAAACTGTAAGCCACGCAATCGACGAAAGCATCAGCTCAGACATCGTCATCGCGTCCATCGTGCCTGGGTCGCGCGGCGGAGACTGCGCGGAACGGGTCGGTGCCCAGGTCGGCGATGAAAGTTGGACGGGGATGGACATACGGAACATCGGCGCCACGAACTTTGTGATGAGACATGTGCGCCGCGCCTGGATGCTTTTGAGTGCCAGGTCAGCGCGAGCTAGACGAGGTTAGCCGCATTGTTCTGCGCGACGAAAATCAGGTGCATACTCGAGGAATGGGCTTGGATTGTTTTTGAGAGGATTACAAGGATGCTGTTGAGCTGACTGTTTTATCCATTGGTGAATTAATGTAAACGAGAGGGATGTGAGAAGGGTTGTTGGCGATGGGGATATTTGAGAGAAACGCGAGTGGCTACAAATCGGACCAAACGGCGGAGTCAGCTACCCTCTTCCATCCGGTGTTAAGAGCAAGAGACGTGAGTCCGTGATGCATGATGTCTGGATACTGTCGTGAATGAGAGGCCGTGGATCGGAGGAACAGAAACAGAACAGACAATGGCTCTGAGGCGGTCCGGTGCTGCCGTGCAAGTCTCTCACGGTCTCAGACGAATCGAGGACCAAGCCCACTCTCAGCGATTCAGATCTATATTCAGACCCCGGATTACATGCTATTACAAGTACTTACTACAGTAGTACTTGTAAGCCCGAACTATCTCCGGCACCGCTTTGCGGGAAGCACAAGCGCGATGTCCCCGTCTGTGTTGTCGGAGATCTCGTCTTCGGCGGGCATCGCGGCGCCGCGGTTGAGCTCTATGTCCAACGGTAGGCCCTCTTCTCGAGTTCGCGCTTGGATGATGGGCACCGCCGCGCGCAGCTTCAGGATCAGGAAAGTGTGGAGGTCAGTTCGAAGCCTCAGTGAGCGTTTATGCCAGTGCCCATCGGTCTGCTCATGTCGTCGCCGCCGGCAGGCAGCACGGGTAAAAGGGTTGCAGAGGTCGAAGCGGTCACAGGGGTTGACGCAAATGCAGACGCGGCACAAGGGCGGAGGCTGAGAGTGCGTCGCCCACCGTGCCCGTGCGGAAGGGTAGCTCAGACGCGTCCTTCGGCCTGGCGACCATTTTCGGGCCACATACGGTGAGGCGCGCATCGGCCTGTACGATCTTTATGAAGCTCTGTCATCGGCATATTATCCAGTCAGAAGGATGGGATAGGGGAAGATGGGCAAGTGGACGCACGCCCAATGACGCACGAGCTTGCGCACGAGGGTCCGTTCAGAACGTCCGTGATGGTCCGTCCTAGTCACGCACGGGATGCTCATGAACCCTGTCCGTACGACACCTGAGGCCTGAGGTCATGTCCACACGCTCGCGGATCTGCTTGGGCAGGCAGCGCTCGAACTATTTGTCGGCTGTGATATACTGGCTACTGGTGCTGCCTATTTTCACACGTGCAAGTCTCTCACGGTCTCAGACGAATCGAGGGACCTCTAAGCGATTATTTAGGCTAGGTAGTACTTGTAACAAATATGCAGGAAAGCCCCAAAACGTCTGTACAGTAGCTTTGTGCGCAGTCTTCGTCTGTGTTATTAGACGAGATCTCGTCTGCGCAACGCCCTTGTCAAGGCTCTTGTCGACTCGGAGCTCGATGTCTTACGATGAATTCTCTCCTCCTGCCAGAGCTTGGATGACGAGCACTACCGCGCGCCGCCGCAGGATCAGGAGAGTGGGTTCGGGTTCGAAACCCCAGTGAATACCCATTAGTCTGTTCATGGGCGGAGGCGGGGAGCGCGTCGCCGGTGCGTCGCCCGTCGTGCTCGTGCGGAAGGGCAGCCCGAACGCGTCCTTTTTTTTTTGAATCGATCTCGAACGCGTCCTTCGGTCTGGCGACCAATTTCAGGCCAAATACGATAAGGCGCGCATCGGCCTGTGCGATCTTCGTGAAGCTCTATCCTTAACATATCCGGTCAGAAGAATGAGACAGGAGAAGATGAGCAAGTAAACGCACGCCAAATGACGCACGAGGGTCCTGGCGTCCGCCCTCGTCACGCATGGGATGTTCATGAGCGCCGTGCGTACAACACCTGAGATCATGTCCACGCGCTCGGGGATCGGCGCGGGAAGGTAATGCTCGGACTGTTTGCAGGTTGTGATGTAGTGGCATGCTTCGTCTGCTCTGCATGTACACGCGTGTGTGCGATAGCTGTATTACAGTGTGAGTATGTGGTTCCGTCGTTTGGTAGGAGACTGAATATGATCAGGCAGGATGATAGTGATGTTGTTGTTCGTCAAGTCTCGAATCGGACCTTGGTAGGGAGCGGGAAGAGCGGGGTGTGAAGAGAAAGGGTAACGCGACGCACGGCCGACATCTCAAGCAGCGGGGAAAAAATACGTACCAGAGAGCTTGCCAGAGAGGTTAGGTGTTGTCACGGTGGGCAGGAGCAGGTAAGCGGAATCCGCTTATAGTCAACTAAGGGGTCAATTAATGTCCAATATATTGACCACTTAGTTGACTTGACTGTTATCGTGAACTGTATCAAGACAATGGAATAATTTGTAGACCTCTCTCTATGTGTCAGACAATTATAAATAAAAATACTCGAACAATTAGATATTTGCCACTTGCTCAAGAGAGCTCTGATTATTTCCAAATGTATTTAAACTTAGTTGTCAGGCACCAGCCAACATAAACAATTAAGTGTAAATATGCTCGGAAATAATTAGAGCTCTCTTAAGCAATAGACTAATATCTAATTGTTTGAGTATTTTTATTTATAATTTCTGCCACATAAAGAGAGGTTTATAAATTATTCCATTATCTTAACATAATTCGCAATGACAATCAAGTCAACTTAGTGGTCCATATATTGGACATTAGTCGATCCCTTATTTGCCCTCCACTTATCCCACTGCATGCAAAGCAGAGTTTTCCAACCAATAAAACCCTTAGAAAACCCTAAAAAAACCCTTGATAAGTGGTTATGTTTAACACTCCATAGGGTTTTCTATGGGTTTTATTGGTCTGAAAACCCTGCTTTGCGCGCAGTGTCCGCTCCTGCCTGTGTGTCTCATTTGCCAAATAAGGAAGGTGGACCGTGTGAACCATCGTTCGAGGACGGGATCAAATCGATCAACGATTCCCCAAACACCGTCACCCCCAAACACCGTCATCCCCAACACCGTCACCAATGGACACGCAACCTCGTCGTACTCGAATTCCAACGATCCGATTCCGAGTCCTTATTATAGGAAGGGCGAATGCTGGAAAGACGACCGTCCTCCAACGGGTGTGTGATACGACGGGGAGCCCCATTGTTTACCGAGGAAACGAGGAGGTACGTGGTCCAACCTTTTTATCTGCGATTATGATCTTACTGTCAACCAGGTTACACTCGACCCATCCATCGATGTTAGTGATAGTAGTACTTCTCTTCAGTTGCCTCTAAACATGAACCAGCGAGGCGAGCACACGATCGACGACGAACTTATGTTCTCTAATGATGACCGCTATGTTTTCCACGATTCTCAGGGAATCGAGTCAGGTGGCACAGAAGAACTGGGAATACTGCAAGAATTCATTCGACGCAAGTGTGCAGAAAGGCGACTGGCAGACAGATTGCATGCAATATGGTTTGGACTCTTGAGCGTTCAGGATTACGACAACTGACGGTCAAATTTGAGGTACTGCATGCCAATGGACAACCAACGACCACAGCTCGACCTCAAATTTTTCGAGGACATCTGTCCTGACCGGAACGGTGCGATGTTCCGGACATTCATTCATGACTATTCAACAATTATTCCCAGTCCCTGTCGTCGCCGTGTTTACCAAATTCGACCAATTCCGGCGAAATATCCAAATCCATTTGGAGGATTTCGGAAGCCCAGATGACAATGTATTTGATGTGGCAGACAAACGATTTCAAGAGTACTACCTGCGTCCCCTTGGTGACGATGTTAGATGGGTGCGATTAGAAAGTGAGTCCAGAAGCAAGTACCAGAGTTTCGTGTTAATGTTTTCAGCAGAAATGAACAGGCCAAATATGCGCTGCGATGAGCTTATTGAGACGACGGCTGCGGCTTTGAATGACGACATCGTTGGATTGATGCTTTTGGCTGTGCAGAGGGGTAACTTAGAATTGAGTGTTAAAACGGCTTTGAACCGGTGAGTGCGCGAATCGATGGGGCGAAGCAAGCGAGGATCACAACAAGTCTCGCAGTGTGCGTTCCCGTGCTAGCACGGAGATGAAAGATATAGTTTGGCAATGTCTTGTCTCGTTTCCGTACATCTGGGTAAGTATCGATTAAGTCTAAATTTGTGGTACATGGCTGATGATTCCGTCCGACTCTAAGCTTGTGAGTACCAGCTATTGCTGCCGCGGCTCGCTGCATAATGACGACGGCTGTCCTCGGCTGATCAGTTGGTGAGTGGCTGCTGTGGCTCGCCGCATCTCCAGCCGACTGACCATGGCTGTCCTCGGCTGTCCAGGATGTGAGTGGCAGATGTGGCTCGCTGCGTTTCCAGCCTACTGACGACGGCTGTTCTTGGTGGTCCAGGATGTGAGTGACTGCCGTGACTCGCTGCGTTTCCCACCAACTGACGACGGCTGTCCTCGGTTGTCCAGCCTGTGAGTGGTTGTCGTGGCTCGCTGCGTGTCAAGCCCACTGACGATGGCTGTCCTCGGCTCTCCAGAGAGTGAGTGGCTTCCGTGGCTCGGTGCGTTTCCAGCCTACTGACAACCTACTGACGACGGCTGTTCTCGGTTGTCCAGGATGTGAGTGGTTGTCGTGGCTCGCTGCATTTCCAGCCAACTGACGATGGCTGTCATCGGTTGTCCAGGATGTGAGTGGCTGCGGTGGCTCGCTGTGTGTCCAGCCTACTGACGACGGCTGTCCTCGGCTGTCCAGTTGGTGAGTGACTTCCGTGTCTCGTCCTGTCTCCAGCCTACTGACAACCGCGGTCCTCGACTGTCTAGTCCGTGAGTGGCTGCCATGGCCCGCTGCGTTGCCTACTGACGAGGGTTGTCATCGACCGTCCAGCCTGTGAGTTACTGTCTTGGCTCGCTGCCTTTTTTGCCTACTGACAACGGCTGTCCTCGGCTGTCCAGGATGTGAGTGGCTGCCGTGGCTCCCTGCATTTCCAGCATACTGACGAGCGTTGTCCTCGGCTGTCCAGGACGTGCGTGGCTGCCGTGGCTCAATGTGTTTCAAGCTTACTGACGATGGTTGTCCTCGGTTGTCCAGTCCGTGAGTGGCTGTCGTGGCTCGGAGCGTTTCTAACCTACTGACGGCGGCTGTCCTCGGCTGTCCAGTTGGTGAATGGCTGCTGTGGCTTGCCGCGTTTCCAGCTTACTGACAGCGGATGTCCTCGGCTGTCCAGAATGTAAGTGGCTGCCGTGGCTCGCTGCGTTTCCAGCCGACTGACGACAGCTGTCACCGGCTGTCCAGTCCGTGAGTGGCTGCCGTAGCTCGCTGCGTTTCCAACCTACTGACCATGACTCTCCTCGGCTCTCCAGAGAGTGATTGGCTGCCTTGGTTCGCTGTGTTTCCAGCCTACTGACGACAGCTGTCTTCGGCTCTCCAGTTGGTGAGTGGCTGCCGTGGCTCGCTCGTTTCACGTCTACTGACGACAGCTGTCCTCGACTGTCCAGTATGTGAGTGGCTGCCGTGGCTCGCTGCGTTTCGAGCATACTAACGACGGCTGTCCTCGGCTGTCCAGCATGTGAGTGGCTACTGTGGCTCGCAGCGTCTCAAGCTTACTGATGATGGCTGTCCTCAGCCCTTCAGAGAGTGAGTGGTTACAGTGGCTCGCAGCGTCTCAAGCTTACTGACGATGGCTGTCCAGGATGTGAGTGGCTGCCGTGGCTCACTGCGCCTCGAGCATACTGACGACTGCTGTCCCCGGCTGTCCAGGATGTGAGTGGCTGCTGTGGCTCGCTGCGTTTCCAGCTTACTGACGACAGCTGTCCTCGGCTGTCCAGGATGTGAGTGATTACTGTAGCTCGCTGCGTTTCCAGCCGCCTGACGACGGCTGTCCCCGGCTGTCCAGGATGTGAGTGGCTGCCTTGGCTTGCTGCGTTTCCAGCCTACTGACGATAGCTGTCCCTGGCTGTCCAGCAAGTGAGTATTTTCCATGGTTCACTGTGTTTCGAGCATATTGATGACGGCTGTCTTTGGCTGTCCAGTATGTGAGTGGCTGCCGTGGCTTGCTGCGTTTCGAGCATGCCGCTAACAACCGTCGTTTTCGGCTGTCCAGTATGTGAATGGGCTGTGGCTCGCTGGTTTTCCAGCCTACTGATGACAGCTGTCCTCGGCTCTCCAGAGAGTGAGTGACTACCGTGGCTCGGTGTATTTCTTGCCTACTGAC
>JAKELL010000740.1:0-11895 GCA_021524915.1 Lactarius akahatsu | reverse complement strand
CACCTCGTCTACGGCAACCACCTCACCACCACGCACAACGAAACCCCTCCACTATGCACCACAGACGGGGAGCCCATCCGTATGCCACAAAATTCTCGACCCAAGGTCCGCGTCTATCGTGCGGAAGAACACAGTCCGATTTCCAGACGCCAAGTGGAGACTCCTCCACCCCTCGGATTCAGACACAACAGGGGAGTACATTATATCCCTTTCCAGATCCGCGACGCTCAGGACCGGCTGCACCCAGCTCGCTATACGCAGCTCATCCTTACGGCGGACCCATTTGTCCTCGCCTACAGGAGGGGCAGCGATCAGCAATACAGGAAGCCAGTGCACGCCGCTCCCAACTACGACTACCCTCGAGACACCGCTTACTGCGACGACGACCTGATCTTCCTAGATCAGCGCAGCGTCATGCGGGAATCGGTGGACCGCGCCCTCACGGGCATGAAAGACCTCACGCTAACGGCAGAGGTCCATCGATATCGCTGCGCACAGGCGGGGGTGGAAGCGAAGGAATCGGAATTGGCGAGGCTCACGGAGGAGTTGGACAAGGTTGCCAGGGTACGACGGGAGTGCGTGCTCCGCCTGCAGCGCGCCAACGCGATCACGCGTATCGAGGCAGAGAGGGATTCCTACCGACCGGGGTGGGAAGCGGGCCAGCAAGTCGCGGAGCAGAGAGAGGCAGTCCAGCGGGGTCGAGCTGGGGCTCAACCATAAGAAGGGGGTGATGTCACGTTTCGGATTGAACGGCCCCTCGGGCCGGGAAGTGGACACTGACGCGTCGACTATGACATCGCCGTCAGCAGGATATCGTCATGGACTTGTAGGATCAGTCAGCCGGGTAAGCTCCGGCGCATGTGATTGTACGATAACGGATCGGATCTCGGAATGACTCGTAGTGACTCATAACTAGGATAGCTGTACTAGGGTTCACTGTAACGCCACCACTAGCGTTAGTCCGACTTGGACTGCGAAAGGACGTTCACGACTTAGCGAAATATCTCTGAGGGTCACGTGACTTGATCACGGGACACACGGCGCCTATCAAGCACGTGTTCTGAGGCACACGGCGCTTATTCTGCACGTGACCTAAACGTACACTAGGGCAAGTCGTGCCACTAGGTAATCCAAGCGATGAAGACAACTTGCTCGAGGAGGCAAGCGAATCACACGTGAGAGAGATGAGGAGAAAGTGGTGATTTGAAGAAGACCAAGATGGCGAATCTTGGTCTTGTCAGGCCACTATTTATACATGTTTGAGGACGCTTTAAAGCTCCTCTTGAATCCGTACGACTAATAGCGTAAGTAGCTTGAACCCTACTACGGCTATCATGTGATAAGTACATGCCTCGTTGGCATGTGATTGTGCTACCCCTGCTGACTGATCCTTCTGTCCATGACACATTACTACTTACTAACGCGGTCATATTCGTAAGTAAGAGTCCTTCCCGCGTGCCGTGACATCACCCCCTTTTCAGCCGCGACGACCTCGGCGCCGAGTGGGACCGATCCCCCCAACCCAAGCCTCCTGCCTCTCCGTGACTCTGTCCAATGTGTTCGCCATCTCCAGCCTGAACTTGCAGCGCGCGAGCTCCGCTTGTACCCCCCCGAGAGCCTGGGCGAGGGCGTGAAGCCGCTGTTCCATGCGCTCAGCCTCGTGCTTGTAGGCGCGGTAACGGGTCAACTCAGCTTTTAACCCCACATCCTTCAGCTCATTCACCGCCCGATCCATGCGGTGCTGGTTGCTGTGTCCGCCCACGAAGGCGTACATGTCTTCGGGGGCGTAGTGGGGTTTGCCTTCTTCGCGTACGTGTGGCTCAGCGTAAAGGGGGCGACTGTATACTTTGTCGCTGTCGTCCACGAGCCCCAGGACGAGGGGGTCGGGTCCCGCGACCACTTGGACGAAGGTGGCCTGACGCGTTACCCCCTGCGCGTCGGTGATGGGGTAGTGGACGAAATCGTCCCCGCGGTTGTGTTTGTAGCCATGTGGTGCGGTGCGTGCGGTGCCTCCTAAGTATCGGAGGCAAACGGCGGGCACGGGGCTGGTTTCGGTGTCGACGACCACGCCTGCTCGGTACAGGGGGCGTCCCGTGGTGTCGCATGCGTAGGGCGTTTCACGGGGGTCGTCAGTGTCGGTTGCGGTGATGAGGTATGGTTGCTCAGCTGGGTACCCATGCCCTCAGTGACCCTTCTACTGCGTCGTATACAGCCCTTTCAGCATCTCGGTGTGTTGTCGGTGTCGTATAAGGGTGACAGCCCTCCTCGCTGCTGCCGCGGCGAGCTGCCGTTGCCTCCACTCCTCTGCCGGTTCCCTCCATGACCTGGCCTTCATCCAATCCTCCCATCTGAGCGTGGCTTTGTTCTTCTTCTTCTTCGATCCGGGTGGCGATAAGTCGAGGTGAGGAATTCTCACCGATTCCGACAGCTGCGCGAAGCCGATCAATCTCGGCTTTGGTGTAAGGCGCCGTTGACAAGCGCTCCCCTCGGCTGTTAGTGAGCCAATAAGTGGCTGGCTGCTCGGGGTCTTCGAGGTCGATGATGGATCTGGCGGTGGCGAGGGCCTCGCAGAGCTCTTGATGGGTGAGGTTGTTGGTGATGCGACCAGTGAGAGTGGAGGTAGAGGTGGAAGCGGGAAGAGACATTTTGGAGTGAGTGAGGAATCCAGTTTGAGCTGATGGGTGAGACTTAGCGTCGTCTGCTTGGTTTATATGTGTTCTGGCAGTCCTTGAACTCCGCTCGTACTCCGTTACAGCTTCGTCAGCGAATACGTCATCTTTGTTGACCCACTGGTTCTCCGAGTCTGGGTATCCCTTCCATTTCACGAGGTACTGCAGTTTCTTGCTCCGGCCGAATCGCCTAGAGTCTAGAATGCGTTCCACTTCGTATTCCTCTTCCCCATCCACTAGATCCGGTGGCGGGCGCTGGAAATTTTCACCGTGCATGGGCGTTTCTCGGTAGGGCGTGAGTAAATCAGTGTGAAACACGGGGTGAATGCTCCACTGCGTGGGAAGTTCGAGTTGATAATTGACCGGTGACAGGATTCGTGTGATTCGGAAGGGGCCGTGGCGTCTCGCCGCGAGTTTGGCCGTCAGTTGGTTGGTTCGGAGGTGTTTCCCTTCTAGCCATACTTGGTCTCCCACCTGATATTTGGGCGCGTTGCGGTGTTTGATCCATAGAGATTGTGCCTTTTGAATAAGGTTCTGGGCCTCTTTTCGCACGTCTCGGAATTGTTGGAGTCTCGTGAGTACCTGGGGAATGGGCGATGGCTTATCGATCCAATCAGCGCGAGGGTCATATCCCATTAGGAGCGAAAATGGAGACTTCCTTGTTGCCTCGTGGGGCCAGTTATTATGCGCAAATTCTGCCATAGGTAGAAATTGCGCCCAGTTATCTTGACGCTCGTTGGTCCAGAACCGAAGGTATTGTTCCAACCATTGATTGGTGCGTTCCGATTGCCCATCCGTCCGGGGGTGATATGCTGTAGAGATATTTTGATAGATGCCCAAGATCCGGCACAACTCTCGTGTGAATTTTGAAGCGAAGCATGGGTCGCGATCGCTAATGATCTTTGCCGGTAATCCGAATCTCCGGAACACGTGAGTGACGTACAGGGCAGCTGTTTCCTCCGCTGATATCTCCTCGTTGCATGGTATGAATATTGAGGCTTTGGTGCAGTCATGATCGGTTACGGTGAGGATAGAGTCGTGTCCCTGCGATTCTGGTAGTTTGGTGATGAAATCGAGCGCTATGGTTTCGAATGGCTTAGCGTCGATCTTTGGAGTGATGGGTATCAGTGGGGCTCTCGTCGGGCGGTTATTGACTTTGTGTCGTTGACATTCCGCGCATCCCTGGACGTATTCGGTTACGTGCTTCATCATGTTTGGCCACCAGTAGTTCCGTTCGATGATCCTTGCAGTTCGTTTGATTCCTGGGTGGCCGTAGACTGGGGGGTCGTGATGATTTGCGATGATTGTGCGAATTTCATCTGGTCCTCCAGTGATTACTCGTGCGCCTTGGCGGTACCAGGTTCCGTCGATCTTCTTAAGTTTGTGCGGGTCTACCCAAGGGCGTATGGCATCCGCATCTTGATCGTGGTCTTCTGGGCTTTGCGTGGTGAGGTTTCGTACGAACACCTTTTCTGGTAGGACCGTGACTCCTTCGTTATCCCTTTCTCCTTTGTCGTAGTCCGGTCTTCTCGATAGTGCGTCCGCGCGGCCGTTATTCGTTCCTTTGATGTGGTGGATCTCAAAGTCGTATTCCATTAGTTCCAGGACTTCTCGGGCAACGCGGCGACTTATCTTCTGCGGTGATTTCCAGTGCGTGAGGTTAAGGTGGTCAGAGAAGATCTTGACTTTATGTGGTGATCCCGCTAGGAAGTGCCTCCAATGTCGCAGTGCTTTGACGATGGCTAAGAGCTCTAAGTCGTAGATATCGTAGTTACGTTCCGCTTCGTTTAAGGTGGTCGAGAAGTATCCGATGGGGTGACGTTTTCCCGTCCTGCTTCTTTTGGAGGAGGACTGCGCCTACGGCATATCCAGATGCGTCTACTTCGAGTTCGAATTGGTCTGTTAGTGTGGGGTGCGCGAGTACTGGTTCACTGGTGACTAGGTCTTTGAGGGTTTGGAATGCCTTCTCTTCGTCTTTGCCCCACGTCCATTCGGTGTCTTTGCGTGTGAGTTTGTTGAGGGCTCGTGCGTGTGTGGCGAAGCCGCGAATGAAGAGGCAGTAAAAATTGCAGAAGCCCAAAAAGGATCGTACGTCGCGTACCTTCGTGGGTGTGGGCCAGTCACGTATGCCGGCAATTTTTACGGGGTCCATTCGAGTCACCCCCTTTTCAAGGATGACCCCCAGGTAATCCATTCGCGGTTGGTGGAACGTGCATTTGGACGGTTTGAAGTAGAGATCATGGTCCATTGCGACTTGGAGTACTGCGCACACGGCGTCTATATGCGCTTGAAGTCCTACGTGTTCCAGCGTCGCTATTCCGATGTCGTCCATATATACGCGGATAATTGTGCCCATTGCTGCAAAGACGCGGATTGTGTCGCTTAGTATGTCGTTCAT
Organism: Lactarius akahatsu; assembly: GCA_021524915.1. NCBI lineage: Eukaryota > Fungi > Basidiomycota > Agaricomycetes > Russulales > Russulaceae > Lactarius > Lactarius akahatsu. The sequence goes on along the minus strand of JAKELL010000740.1, from coordinate 6,828 downwards.
CATGTTCTGGAAGGTCGCTGGTGAGTTTGTGAGTCCGAAGTACATGACGAGTGGTTCGAATAATCCGTATTTTGTCTTGAACGCCGCTTTGTGTTCGTCACCTTCCTTAATGCGTACATTGTTGTATCCCCACCGGATGTCCAGTTTGGTGAAGATGCACCCATTTCCGAGGTCGTTGATGAGTTCTGACATGAGGGGTAACGGGTATTGATTGCGCACCGTGCAGGCGTTGATGCGCCTGTAGTCTTGTACTGGTCTCAGTTTTCCGTCCTTTTTCTTGATGAAGAAGAATGACGAGGCGTAAGGGGATTTCGATGGTCGGATATATCCTAACTTAAGTTGTTCGTCTAACCATTCATGTAGTTGACCGTCTTCGTCCTGTGACATGGGGTAGACTTTACAGTCGATGCTGGGGGGTGTACCGGGTTTGAAGTCGATCGCGTGGTCCCATGGTCGTGATGGTGGAAATCGGTGAGATGCTTCTTCACTGAAGATCTTCGCGAACCGTTGGTATGGTTCGGGGATGGTCGTGACGGCGGTGCCTTGGTTAGCTGCAATGGCGAGCTCGGTAGCTGTGGTGCGTATCTGACATTCCTCCTCAAGCTCCTGTACGATTTCCTCTGCTTCATCTTGGGTTATGGCGCTGGCGATGGTAGTTCGCGTTTCCGCGGGGTTAACGGATCGGAGTACTACGGGGAGGGCATCCTCATGGATTGTGGCATGCGCCCAGCTGATGGTGGGTTCGTAAGTGGCTAGCCAGGGGTATCCAAGAACGAGATCTTCGTTTCCGATGTCCGTGACTAGGAACCTCATAACCTTAGACGTTCCATTGGTTTGGACATTTAGGTCGATGAAGTGAGTGATGCACCCAGCTTTATTTTCCGTGTTGTCAATGTTCCATATTTTCTTTGGTTTCTCGAGCGTTTGTAGTCCGAGGCCCATCCTTTTAGCGAAAGTGGGTCTTATGAAGTTGTCGGTGGCTCCTGAATCTACGAGCCCTTTTATGTCGGCCATGGAGTAACTGGTACGAATCGAGACTGGAATTCGAAGCGAACGATAGCGAGTCATGATTACGGAGTTACAATTGACTGCCCTCACCCAGGCCGATGGGTTCAGGCGTCCTGAAAACCCTCTTGGGTCCAGAGATCTTTAAATACGAGGTCCTTGACCTCGTCACTTGCTTCCCTCAGTGTTTCCATCCACTCTTTGGCCTGTTCTTGTGGGGTGGTGTCTGCTCGTCATGCCGTCGTGGGTTCTTGATTGTAGCTGGTGTCCGCGTTGCGGCTCGTGCTTGCGTACGGCTGGGCAGGTTGCCTTGATTTTCTGGGGCGTGTGCATTCTCGTGAGAAGTGGCCCGGGTTGTTACAATTGTAACATATCACTTCCCTCATGTCGCGGCGCTGACCTCTTCCTTGGTTTTGCCCCGGTCCTCCTCTTGGTGGGAATGGGGGTCGCTGGTAGCTTCCTCTGTTTGGGTCTCCTACTTCCGCGAGGCGTGCGCGAGTGCGGTCTGCTGACGTGTCCATGGCGTCTGGATCATGGCGAGGTGGGGCGAATCTGGGTGGTGCCCACTGCGGGTTGTAACCGCGGTTTTGCTGAGGTCTAGGCGGTGGTTGGGTGCGTGGGGTAGCGGTGATCCCTAGGCGGGCACGCAGATGAATGTACTGTTTTTGTCTTCGGAGTGCCGCTTCCTTCCATTCGTTGAAGGTTTGAGGGTCGTCTAATTCGTAGATCTTTGTGAACAGGGCTCGTGGGAGTCCCGCCGTGAATCGATCCAAGGTTTGGCGGTCGTTGAGGCGGTAATCAGCCTTCCGTGCGAGTTGCTCGAAATTGGTGACGTACGAATCAATATCGTCACCGATCATCTTGAATCCTTTGGCTAGTGTGGCCTGCGCTTGTTCTTGCTCAAGTACGTTCGAGAAGCGGTCTGAAAATCCCGCCGTCAAGGTATCCCATAGATATGGGTCGTATCGGCTGCGTCCGTGGTGTAGCTCGTTGTTGAGCCATTGAAGGAAGCCGAGCGTCCAGTTTGACACTCGTGGTCCTTTGATGAAGCCTAGGAATAGTAGGCATCGCCGATAGACATTGGTCATGATCGGCGCCTCTGAATTTTGTCCCCAGTAGATGTGCCACTGTGTGAGGAAGGACTCGTACTCATCTCTGTTTCCATCAAAAATGCTTGGGGTTTCTCCCATTAGCTTATCCGTCCCGTGTGGTGCTCCCAATGGCACTGCTCCTGGAGCCGGGCCTCCTGCCGGTGGTGGTGGTCCTCCCCCGAATGGGTCTCCACCTCCCCCTCCTCCGAATTGAGGTTGTCGTCCTCTTGGGGGTCCTCGGCCGAAGTTACCTCCCTGTCTTCTGGGTTGTGGGGGTCCTCCGGCGCCTGGTGGGGGGTCTGCGACGTCTGGTCCTACTGCTCGGAAAATTGCCGCGTCGTCGGCCGTCATCCGGTGTCCGGTAGTTGGGTTGATGGGGCGTAGGTAGGCCTCGGCTTCTTTGGTGATTCTTCGGGCTTCTTCGATTGCCGTATCTATCTCTGTTATTGTTGCGGTGGCCATTTCTGCGGGTGGGTGTACCTCGATGTTTTCTGGTTCGTTTATGCGTAGGGACTCAGCTGTTTGAATTATTTCTCCTACTTCTGATTCGTCTTCGTTTTCTGATTCTTCGTCGTCCCCGCTGGTTTCTGATGGTGCCGGGGTTCTGGGTTCAGAGGTGCTTGGTTCCTCTTCGGGTTGCCCGTCTATGCGTCCCCACTCTGCGCGTGTGGGTAGGTTCCTTGAATCGATGTCGCAGTTATAGTTTCTTCCTGCGGGGCGAACTGCGTCGTAGCGGTTGTCTATGGGGTTCCAAGTGATTTCGACCCAGCACAGGTGGTCGAAGTTGAACTCAACTGGGCGGTATCGGGTTGGTCCCGATGCGAAGTCTACGAAGTATCCTGTTTCGCCTCTATACTCTCTCCACCGGGCTGCTCCTAGGAATTGTGTCGGTACGTTGCGGTCCCCTCGTCGTTCAAGGGAGTAGGTCTGGAAGTCTCTCCACTGGTCTCTGGTTGTGAACGCCACGATGGGTAGATCTTGGTCTTAATGTAACGCCACCACTAGCGTTAGTCCGACTTGGACTGCGAAAGGACGTTCACGACTTAGCGAAATATCTCTGAGGGTCACGTGACTTGATCACGGGACACACGGCGCCTATCGAGCACGTGTTCTGAGGCACACGGCGCTTATTCTGCACGTGACCTAAACGTACACTAGGGCAAGTCATGCCACTAGGTAATCCAAGCGATGAAGACAACTTGCTCGAGGAGGCAAGCGAATCACACGTGAGAGAGATGAGGAGAAAGTGGTGATTTGAAGAAGACCAAGATGGCGAATCTTGGTCTTGTCAGGCCACTATTTATACATGTTTGAGGACGCTTTAAAGCTCCTCTTGAATCCGTACGACTAATAGCGTAAGTAGCTCGAACCCTACTACGGCTATCATGTGATAAGTACATGCCTCGTTGGCATGTGATTGTGCTACCCCTGCTGACTGATCCTTCTGTCCATGACACATTACTACTTACTAACGCGGTCATATTCGTAAGTAAGAGTCCTTCCCGCGTGCCGTGACATTCACGGTACTTACGCTATTGGCTAGTTAGTATTCGAGCGGCGCTTCAAAGCCCACGCGTAACTGTATAAGTAGACTAGTGCGAAGACCAAGAACGGCATCTTGGTCTTCTTCCAATACCACCATCATCTACTCGTCTTTACTAAGAGGTTCCCCCTCTTAAGTGAGTGTCCGGCATATCCCCCTAGACCAGGGATCCCCGTGACTTACCCCTTTGACTGTCCCTTCGTGGATCAGTGGAATATCCCGCCGACATCGCAGCATACCAAGTCTTCCTATATCGCAACGATCGAGTAGCGTCCCCTTACCACACCTTCTACATCATCGATAGCACTACGTGGGCTAACGCTCAGTACATCGATCGTATCCCAGCAGGAGTGCCGCAGCTCGAGGACCTTCACGCATACTTCGGACGAGACGAAAGCCTCCAGCCTCATCCAGCCTTCTACGCAAGCACCTTCGCCAACCGCAATTACCGACTTGTACGGATCGCCACCAAGCAAGAAGCCTAAGTCAGGCAAACGTCCGTGGTAGACGTAACACTGTTGCTTGATGGGTTAGAGGTGGGGATGGTAGTCTAGGGGGGGAATTTATGGGGTGGTCGTAAATGGGATGAAGCCAGGTTGATAGCCCAATTCGTTATGGGTTCCAGGGTGTCAATTTTTACACTCGTAAAAATGCTCGGAATTTTAATTTGTAGCTCTACAAATTAAAGCGTTCTACTCCTATCACTGAAGGGTAGGTAGTTAACACTAGGGGCCCAAAGTACTACGCCTTCTGGAGTAGGGGGAGTCTCTGGTCTGTAGCCACAGATGCACACTTCTTGAGTGCACCAGCAAGGACCGTGATTGGTGGTACTTCCCCAATCGTCACTGGTTGATTGCGTGTTGCTGGTTTCGTCTGTTGCCGGGCTGCTCGCAGGGAGGGATAATCGCGCTAATAGGCTAAGGGGATCTTGAACACGTCCTACTAGGAGCTCTACAAGCTCGGGGTCGTTGGGGTCCGTGGGAGGGTCTTGGAAGACGCAGGGGTTGACCAGGCTTTGGTCCGGGTTTGTCAGGGTGGTTTCCCAGGTAGCTCTACTCCAGGAATACATGAGCTCGGTTCCTTCAGTGATGACTAGGCAAGGAGGGCCGTCTCTGTCCACTACTCGTACTTTGCAGAAGGATATTTGGATTTCTTCGTAGGAAAGACGGAATCGATCAATGTATCGGAAAGGGTTTCCCCACTGGAGTTGCCGGATGATGTAGTCGCGTCGAGGGGGAATGTAGTTGAACCAAAGGTAGTCGCTCTTTGTCCAGAGGAGTAATTGATCGGCTATGATATCTGATAGGTGCCAAAACAGGAGTTGGTCGTTACACCCGTCGACAACATTTGAAAGGTCTTCAAGAAGGTCGTCGTAGGCTTCTTTTCCTAGGAGTTCTCCGAATTCAAAGATGTTGACAAGTCCTTTGAGTATCAAAGGAGGGTCCGTCCAACAGTCAATGCGGGAGCTTTCTGAGAGGTTGTAATAAGAAGACGAAGGGTAGTATCGACGGACTTGTCGATCTCGATGGGTGTTAAATAGGGTACGGGCCCTTTGGATATGTTGTTCGCTGGTTAGTGGAGGGGAGAGGGAGGTAGGTGGAGGCACTAGAATCACTCGATTCTTGGTTGCTTTATCCCTAGTAGGAGAAGAGGGAAACTTACTGCTGCGTTGAGTTGAACCACTCGATTCAAGGGTCAAGGCAACAAATCTATACCACTAATACTTTATAGTGGTTGAGAGTCAGGAATAGCTGGTACAAAGGAAAAAGGATCGGCCGGGAGTCGTGGAGTAAGACAATGAGACAAGAGAAGGGGGTTGGATCGAACAATATCTTCAAAGAAATAGCCCTGATAGTGGGCAAACACCTGTCCGTTAAAAGCGAAACGAAGATGTCCGTAAGTAGTAACAACACGTCCGTCCAAAAAGTCCTGAATCTCCAATGTTACCAGGGAGTCAATATAACCAGCTCTGATTATGTTGGAGAGGGGCTCAAACGCCGCCCGGAGTCCTTCACGGAAGTCGTACCTCACGCTTCCAAGAGGGAGGTCGACGGAGGGGAGGTCGAAGATCGCCTTCGAACAGACGTAGAGGGCGGGGAAGTCGGGGTGTGCGGTGGGGTCGATGAGACGTGGGAGAAGGGTGTAGACGTGTGGGGGCGGGATACGGAACGGGGAGACGGACGGGAAGGTGTGGGGAGTTCTGACAAGAGCGGATGCGAGGGGAATACGACGGAAGTGCTCACGAAGACCTTCCGAAGCGGGGCGCCAAGACTCGCCTTCAGGGGTGTAGACGGCGATGTATTGGTGAGGGTGGTCCTCCTGGCTGTTAATGCACGAGGGGGGGGCGGAAGAGGGGAACGGCAGGAGCAATGTTCTCCTGGTTGGAGTGGGGGACGAGGGGGGACTGCTCGGCTACACGCTCGTAGTCGATGGGGGAGTCAGGGGTCGGGACGCGAGGGGGAGGGGATGGAACACGAGGAGGGGCGCTTTCAGGGCGCGATGACGGCGAGGGCTCGGAAGGGGGGTCAGGGTACACCAACTCTGGTGTCTGGGCACGAAAGGGAATGGAACGGACCGCTACTTGTGTCCGGATATCAAACTCCTCGTACTCAAGAGGAGTCGCAGGGCGGGGGGCGACGGGGCGAGGGGTGTCAATACGAGCGGAGGAGGGGCGAGTGATGGGCGATGGGAGCCCAGAGAGGGGTTCACCGAAGATGTCGGTGAGGATGTACTCGTATTGTGTGCCTGAGGTGGACGAGCCTTGTTCAAATTCTTGAACAAAGGCGGAGGGGGATGCGAGGGGAGTGAGGGGCGATGGGAGACGAAGGGGAGGGGTGGTGTCGACGACGGGAGGCGACGGAGGGCGGGGAGTAGCGGTGGAACGAAGGGAAGAGTGACGACGAGGGGGGCGAGGATATTGGTGGTCGTTTTCCTCGAAATACGACCCAGAATCTCCGTCCCACTGACCAAACTGCGAGAAGTCATAGTCGTAGTCAGACACTGGGAACACCCGGGGTCAGGTCTAATTAGGTTAGACTGTCCAAGTGTGGTGACTCACTGTCGCTCGACAGTAAAGGCACGACGGATGCGAAAGACTGGGGGTGGTGGAGGGCGCGGGGCAGGGCACAAAGGCAAGTGTGATTGGGACGACTTGGCGTGACTTAGACAATGGAGTGGCGCTTAGTGGAA